>MNPL01012615.1:18763-62858 GCA_002081605.1 Tropilaelaps mercedesae
TCTTCTAATACGGTAAACTATTGCAACAAAGATTGTAGGCATGTCGTGGCTTTCTGATTTCTTTCGGATTCGCAATCGACAGTGTCAATGTACTGATTTAAATATAGCGATCATACTTTATTTTGCGAGGGAATGCTGGTAAAACTTAGCTGCTGTGTGACATTTTTGACAATTAAGTACTAAACAATATTTTTTTATTATTGGGGTAGCTCTTACATTGTCGTTTATCTGAGTACTTATATCGACCGCCAGTGTGACTGCGCGGCAGTGTAGGCATCAACTGAACACCATAGATGATGAAACCATAGAAGAGACTGCGGTAAATACGGAAGACCAGTAAAAAATCCTAGCCCATGAGTGTACTTGTATAGACAGACAATTATTTTTTATAGCCTTGCGTAGTTTTCTTTTGCATCAATCTTCTAGTTTGACTGGCAGTCCGTTTAACGAAGGAGGATTCCCTCACTTCTTCAGCAAGGACATATAGAATAGGATACTGACGTCAATACGCGAGACTATATAAACTACGGGCACATGCTTAGAAACGCAAAGTAGCTCAGAATCGGAAACTTTATCGGAAAGTCTTATAGTCGGAGCGATGAATACCATGAGGTGAGTCTGTAAAAAAATGCAGAAGTGATTTGAAATAAAAGAAACGCCGACTTCATTTTTAGGTGCAAAACTGGTAAGATACATTTTTATTTGAAAAACTGTATAACTGGATGAAAGGCCAGCGGCGCTAGTAGTGCACGAAATTGTCTGCCATAAAACATAGCGTTCGTGTCAAACTATTGTATTCTTTTATTAATATTTTCCAACAACGCCGATGGCAACAGTTTTTCCCGGCCTGGTGAAATATATTGCCCATGTTTATAAACTCCTAATGGCCCAAATTTACGGAATCTGTCTCTCTGCCACTTATCAATGCTAAATCCTGGGTCATAATGCTTGAAGGCCAGAGCTCGATGAGCGATGGCTTCGAGCTTTTCGATCTTATCCTGTTCGTTAATCCGAAGCTTTGTTTTCGGCCTGCTGGAAGATAATTTGTTCTTGAGGTACAGCGCGTTCTGTGGAAAACAGTAGACAAGGATTTACGATTAGATACCACAAGGACATAAATATTTTGCATAAAGAAGCAGACATTATAAATATATAATTGAGAGTAATTGTTGCATGAAACAAGGATTCAGCTCTTGCGGCAGATGAGCACATTTACATTTGAGACGTATAGTCTGCAATCTACGTAATACATGAAAATATTGATATTTGGCCATCTCTGCAATCATGTGCCCTTCATTATTAATACTATAGTATCAAGTCCATTCTGAAAAAAATAGAAAAAATGCATGTGTATAAAATATTTTAATCAAATAGTAAAATTTCATAGTATATCAACACACAGTAATTTTTGGTGACAGCTTTATATAAATCATCGCCGATTTGATGTCTAATGTTGATCATCAAAGTGTCAATGACCGACAAATTGCTGGCCTACGTTTTGGTTTTTAAATCACTTTAAAGGTAGAAGCGTGCTGACGTTAGATCACGACCCAGTGAACACCTCCGTGATGATAGATTAGGCGCGTATGGAATCTTTCACTCAGCAGTTCGATTGCCTTGTCGGCTGTGTCAAGTGGAATACCACCTTGTTAAAACCAAGGCACCATGCGCGTCGATGCCGCCAAATTTCGACCAGAAAGTGATTGAAATATATCCCATAGGATCCCATGATTCGTTTGGGCCGCAGGCCACATCAGACAATTACGTATAAGGAATGTAAGCTTATTTTTTCAGCGTCGTGAAAAGTTTGTCCAGCTCAGACAAAGAAGCTTAGCTATTCCGTAAAGAACGCATTTAGTATAAAAAAATTAAATAACTGTTGAGAAGCTCTCAATAGCTATTCGTACAACGATGCTTGATAGCGTTCAATGTTTTTATTTTCGTTTTCTTTCATTTCGTAAGGACCTCCATAAGCTGCAAAAGAGATTTTTAAGGCAGTCTGCACTAGCGGCCATGTGCCTCACTCCGTCCTAATAAATGTGACAGTACGTCGCGCATGCCTCTATATATCTACAGATTTCTTGTACCAACCTTATGTAATCTTTCCCAATATTGCTCCGTGTTCCGGTCAAGCTCACTCGGGAGCTTCGGTTTGCCGAGATGAAGTGTCCATAGCCAGTCCGGATAATCTTTATCATCGCCTAGCTTCACATCATCACCCTCTAAGCGGTAGTTGGAGCCACAGCAATACGTCGCCAGCTTCTGGGGATCCCTTTCAACGGGAAGTTTTTTTTTTTGCGATTGAAGCGCGGGTCCTCCGGATGCTGCTGCCTTTTTTGCATAGTTACGCATGAGAGCTAGTTCTAGCGCACTTTGCCATTTTTTTTGAGTATTCGATACCCAGAAAACTCGTCGCCACAAAGGTAACATGTCGAGCTTAACGTCGCAATGTTACGTTGCAACACACGCCGAGTTTTTCTTCCGTATTTCCTATCGAAAGCCAATGAAAAGGAATCAGCTATTGTACATATTTGTGACCATAGAGAGCGGAGAAAAGTAGGCAATAGAAATAACTACGCTGGTTGGCAAGTCGCGTATGCACATGATAAAGACACCGTCGTTCCTCTATTCACTGGTATTTAATTTGACGAAATATTAAATGAGATGTAATGGTAATATTGTATCCTACATTGGTCAATCTGCGTAGAAATGGCCGAACAAATTCTCATACTTAAATGAGTCTTTCGTTAAGTGTGTTCTCCGTGTACCAGTTTGGTGTATTTCAAGCTTAGCCTATAGCATATTCTCAAAATAGCTCCGATCGAGCTGGCCACAGCTTGTCGGTAAGCGTGTTGTGATAGACACCTCGTGACTGCCACGTCACCTATTCGGGCCGCACTAAAAAAGAAAGCATGAAATTTTTCCTTCTTGCAAATTATATGTGTTTGCATATATTTGGCTCTTCTATTCCAAATCACTTTAAAACACTATAAGTATTGAAATGAAAGGAAGTACCATACATACATAGCTCACTCACAAAACAAGACAAACATATATTATACTTAACAATTGGACCAACCATGATCGATCAGAATGGAACACTGCTATCTAATACTAACGTCGCATTGAATGGTAAAAGCCACGTACTTAAACGCCATTAGATCCCGTTCGCACCTACTTCGAATCTAATTCGACGTGCACACAATTTAGGATACTCTGTCAAAGACCGTAGCGCGTTTACCATATCCATGCGTCTTTTGATGGATTGTGTGAAAAGCAATCGTCGAATTGACCACAGATTTCTGTTTTCTCTTGGACAAAATTAACGTATTCACATATGGTATAAAGGCAAAAAAGTACGGGCAAAGAAGATCTAACGCAGCCGTCTCCTTAGTGCGGCATAGCCAATAGAAGTCCTACAAGTTTCTGTCGTCTCTTCTAGCAAAAAGGCTTTCCCAATTCCTAGGGGCCACAGAAGTCATTACGAGAGAACAGCATGGCTTCAGACATAATCGCTCCATCATGACGGTGTGCTTGACTGCTAGATATCTAGCAAGCTTTTGTTAAGAGCCATCGCAACCATTGTGTGTAGTGTTTATGGATTTCAAGGCCACCTTTGACTCTGCGCTACGAGTCACCATGCTGAACATTTTGGGACGCGCGCGGGTTTCTCCCACCATCCTAAACCTGCTAATAGCCATATTACAAGAAAATAAAATCGTAATCGACGATGGAGTCGCGCAACTCCCCCTGCTCTCGAACAGTTGGAATGTCACAAAAAGACAAGCTCAGATTGCCATTGTTCTCGGTTCCGCTCAAGGACCTGCCAGCCCTGATTCGAGGCAAACGTAATCTGGTCAACGTTATTTTATATGCAGGCGACTCAGTCATCTATGGTTGCAGTTCGTTCCAAGTTCAACAGGCCCTGCCTAGGTTGCATATTGCATGCTTTAAACTCGGACTGACTGTCAATCGGGCAAAGACCTTTAGAATGAAGTTTAGGCGTGTGGGACGCGTATTCGCCGAGAACAACTTTAGATATGATGACCACCCATGTAAACTAATTCCCGTACCTAAATCTACTACTAACTAGCAAGCGCACTTGCCTCTTGGCTCACGGTACAGAACGATGCCGAAAGGCGCTGCCTACGGTGCGATGGTAAAGAACTTTCATCTCGATCCATCCCAACGGGTCCACGTCTGTTCTATTTAAAAGTCGCGCCGATGATCGTATACGCAGTAGAGATTATTTTGGAGGACCCACATCAGGTTAACATTAAGCTTTTAAAATCGCCTGAAGGCATCCTGCAACAAGTGTATTTTCGGCTGACACCTTACTGACACTCCATTTTTCATTGAAGTGCTCAGGAGCCGCTTTGGCCTTCCTAAAACTTTTGCCTACAACGAGGTGCTCTTGTTTTGGGAGAGAAAATTCGGAAATATTGATCCTGGTCTTCTAAACACTAATGCAGTGGACACGTGAAAGGGATCAGATAGATCGAACCGACTCGTTGTGGTAGGACTCGCCGTGCATGGATTTTATCATAAACTATGCTCCCTCGTCGTTTGATCTTGCCCGCACATGTGTATATGCGCGACGCACCATGTCTGTGGTAGATATCATGAGAGGTTCTTAGTTGTGCTCTATATTATCACTTGTAGAATGCCATGTTATGCATCGTTACTTCCTCTAGATGTTCAATTTACTGGACTGACTGGGTCAAGCAGAGTTTTCTTCCTGTAAATCGACGCTTTCTTGTTATTACAGGATTCAGAAAATTCGGTGTATACAGGAACTTGTTTTAATGACATTGCAACAGGAAGAGGCCGAATTTATTGACGGCTCTACTTACATTAATCGAAGGCAGCAAAATAAGACACGTTTAAAATAATTGTTCCTTTTATCCCATCAGTCGAGTTCACTTTGTGTTTTCCTTCCAATGTTTTTTCGAAATGCTTAGTAAGTCCCGAGAGGCTACCTAAAGATTATTCCACAATTTACTAGCAGGCTCAGAACGCTGCATCGTGTTACACAGTCGCATGGAATTACTTTCCGAGTGTTTTAATCACGTAAACGGTATCGAGGAATGCTACACAAAGGCAATAAGTCCTTAACATCAAAACATGCTGCTAACATCTATAGTACGAACAGATTAGAGATGTTCTCGTAGGATTTGTGCTCCCAGAAAAGGAGTGCGTCGCAACGAATCTGCCGCCGTTTTATCAAGTATACTAAAATAATGCGATTCGGTTCCATAGATCCATTGAAAGCCCCCTTCATAGTAAACATTCAACAAATATTTGCTGGGTTGTCTTTTCTATCCTTCGCGCCACGCAGCAAAATATTGACACAGACGGTGATTTTTTGTGGAATTGAGATTCTAAGTTTCATGAGCAAAAAGACACAAAACACCTACCCTGGTCCTTATATCCGAGAGAATTGTACCATTTTGTTTAGCTTTTCAATGAAACAAGTAAAAGCCGCGTATCCGAAGAACGATGACATTAAGGACTTATAAGAACCGAAGAAAGTGGATGCCTCGCGATGCGATTACTATAGCCTTGAACTTTGATCCGCTACGGTCGCTTTTAGCGTTGTTCACTTAGTTCAACTCGCTTTGAATTTACCGTACTCGCAGCAAGAATTTGTTCCTATACTATCTTTCTTGGCTCTTCTAGTAAATGATTTCGTTCATCAGCCAAAGAAATTCATTAGAATTCGCGCACTTCCATGAAATCAGATACTTGTTGCTATATTTCCCTTAGTAGGCTTTGGCCAGTGGGTTATCGACATTATACTTGATCTCAAATGTTTGCGGTAATAATTTGAAGAGAAGGCCAGGGATAACGGTACCAATGTCAACTTGAAAATGTCCAACAATCTTAATTTCGAGTTATTTTTAGGGTGTAGTTCTTTCAGGCAAAACCTTCCTGTCGATTGCACCTTTTTCCGAGTTGTTTTCTTGTCTAATAATTGATTGCAGTCGAAAGAAGATAATTTATCCCTCGTATTTTTATTGTATACTTACAACACACAAGGATAGCTTTTTTGAAACACTGGTTTTCTTAATATTCAATATTCTTCTATATTCATACAATGGATACTCAGCATATATATTCGTGTATTATCGGGAAAAAAAGTTCCTCGATCCATTACCGTTGTGACCGTGAAAACGGTATCCGCCCCACATTAAATATGAACTGACATGTTACAAGCGCTAAACATACAGTTTGCAAGTTTTTATCAATTTTTCGATAGGGTATTTCACTACTTTGGATATTTTCCAATATGAGTTCACTCCCAGATAAATGACTTACCAAGTCAACAGCGCCTCTACCCTCTAGCGCATTCCGCGGGCACTCACCTCAAATTAACCAATCGAGATCCGAGAGTACATTTATTTGCATTTTCGCATGTTCCACTTTCAGTTAAATACCGAACATACCCAGCAGTAAAGGCAAATTGATCTGGTGTAGGAAGGATCGTGCTCTCCACTGCTTAGGACATTTTAATAAGGCGCAACATGTTTTCCGCTAATTTTATGAAAATAATCCTCATTACCTGCTCCACGAAGCCCAGGAAACTTTCCGGACATCGTAAGCCTCCGACCTATTGGACTAGCCTTAAATGCTTTTCTGCAGCTGTGATGCTTTCATCTGTACGTTCACTTTAGGTGTTTCTACATATCCTTTGAGACACCTATTGGGTATATACGTATATACATATATATACATATATACGTGCGGATTCTGCTAAGAACTTGATACGCAGCAAGTGGGCATAAGGAATTCTGCACTTATAACTTTTTTACGGGAAATTTGCATATGAGCTAGGTTTTACGGTTATGTTAGGTTTTAAAAAATATCATGTTTTCTATTCAATAATACGAATCCAAATTTCCTAATTTGATCTCGGTAAAAATAGCGTGAATTTTTTTTTCACTATAGGGGCATGATCGAGATCAAAGCATTTCAAACACGTTATGACAAGCCAGCATAGAAAAACACGTTAAATCAATCACCAAAACATGGCAGACACATCTATCAGACAGATGTCTGTCGGGCAAATCACAGATGTCGGGCAGACACTTCTCATACACCTCAGTCATCTCATACCAGCTTTAGGCATACAAGTCATAATTCCTAGTTCTAACTATAAATATTCAAAAACTAGGAATCTACAAACACTTCAGTTGATGCTTTCTGAGTGAAAACAAAAAGAATACCATAAAAGCGTAATTCGATTTTACACCAATAATAATGAGTGTCACGAGTATTTATATTTATGGAGGCAGTTTTATAAAACTTTATAAAGACACAACGTTCTCACACAAGGTCACTGTATTTAATAGTTCCATAATTAAATAAACCGTCTATATTTATCATGTGGAATACTAAAAAAGCCCAAGATTATTATACTCCATAATTGAATATTCGTATCGAAGTTTGAGTGCTCTTGGTGTAACTACCCGCTATCAGCATCCATTGACCTGTAGCATTATTAGCAATGAAGATAAGAGGCATTCACTGGGTACGAACTGAATATCTTAATAGTACGCAAAACTATGACAAATTACTTATGTTAACGGAATTATTTTCCCATGTAGAAGCAGCCGTATAAATACTTTAGATAAAACAAGAACTGATGCTTTTAGCCCATAGTTCTACCCACCCTTAAACCAGAATGCGCGCAGAGTGGTTTTTTCTCCGCCTCTGGTCTAAGTTTGCCTGCGTCTGTGCGCTCAACTGTTTTGTATATGTCCAATTCTTCGCCATAAGGAATTCCGTAATTTCTATTTAAGCCATGTGGATTGGAAGGTGTTATACTATCATCCGTCACTTCTTTCCGAATCACTTTATCGATATCTACGGCGCTGAAGAATGCCACATTGAACGGCAAATCGTCGAAGCCAAGTTTTTTAGCGAAAAGAGCCCTTACAAATAGGTTGGTGATGTGTAACGCTAGGGACGCCCGATACCGTTTTTCCGATTGCACCATAAAACGGACCTCGTCATGAATCGATACTACAAAACGTCCCCCAAGGTCGAAACGTTCTGCTAGGTCTTTCATGGATGCTAGCATTAAATGTAAATAATCTACAGCTGAACTTTGCACCACCCAATTGACACGCGACGTCATGTAGTTCGCGCCCACTATATCTGATTCCAGCGCCCGAGTAATTCGAGCTCCTAAAACTGGCGTACTCGTCTTCTTGCCTGTAGCCACTTCTTCGAGTTTGTTGAACATGTGAGACTCGGTACCACCTGTCCATTGACGTTTGGCTTGGTCACCGCCTTTATTTAGCCATTTACGTGCGCCTTTAGTGGATCTGAACATTATTTTTGCACGATTGGCTGCATCCTCAGCTGTCATACTGGGATTAAACTGTCGCAACAAATTGGCCGAAAGCCTTTCGCCCGCACCGTAAATCCGAGCGTAATTCAGCACCTTAGCGTGGTCTCTCGAACAGCCTACCGTAGCTGCAGTTCGCGAATGCATGTCCGTGCCATCGGCCTTCTTACCCTGAAGAGTCATCCAGCCAAAAGCAGTGCACCCGTGGAGTCCCTTAAAGGCTGCATCTCCAAGCAGTGATGCTATCCACAATTCTTGAGAGTCAACATCAGCACCTACAAAATGCATTCCTACTGGCGCCTGAATAATAGTCTTGAGCTCCGATCCTATACGGTCCTTCTTCGAATTGCTGGCCGTAAGCCAGAGTTTTTCTACGGCTCGGCGACTCACTGTGCCGGCAGGCATTAAACGCGGCAAGATGGCGCCCTGATTTTCTCCTGTCCAGACTACCAGTTGCTCCTTGAGTCTATCACGGGAATTTTTCCAGTATGTTACCTGTTTGCTCAGCTTCAGCAACGTATTAGCTTCGTCGTCTTCCCATGAGCGAAGCGTGTTTCCGTCGACCTGACTGATGAAGTCTTTCGATAGTGGATTGCCAACATTATAACCCTCCCCATTTTTATGAGGTAACTTTTTGAAAAGAACTCCTTGAATACCTATAGCTTCACCCGGTACATCCTTCATATGCGTGCCTCTAAATTCATCTTTCATAATAGAAGTTGCATCATGCTTTTGATCTAAGCCTTCAAAAACAGAAACAGGTCTCCCTGTCGCATTTTTCCTGCTTTCAGCTATAACTTTTTTGTAAGCAGCCAACGGAAACTGAGACGATGATTTTTCCAAACTTTTATCCGAGGCATAAGATGACTGGCTCTCTTCTGGCGAAGCACCGCTTTCTGTGGGTACAAGATATCCCCAACCGTGTTTCTCGTGGTAATGCAAGGGGTAACCATCCCACATTAACTTCATCAGCTTGGGCACGCATCGCATTTGTGTAGAGATGTTCCAAGCTCCGAATTCCCAGTTAGCAACCTCTGCCATACTGCTGGGCACTGGGCAACATAGATCCCGATACCACTTCGGATATCCGGACAGTAATGGTTGTCTTTTCGGTATGTGCTTCATCGAGTCAAACCCTTCTGGGTACACCGAGTACGACTTTCGTGGTTTTATTTTCTGTGTGGACCAGTCAAGATCCCATAGCCAAGGGTCCTTCTTCCAGGCCTCCCCATCGCTCATTCGACAAGCTCGATCAGCAATCATATTTAGAATCAGTTTGATTTCTGTATTCACGTCATTGTATACAGCGTCCGCTTGACTGATATATCGAATCCAGTTGTTGTTTATGGGCAAATACGCAGTTAACATCTCCATGATCCCAAAGAAACTAACGGGATGCGGCAAGCGCTTGCGGAATATAGGGAAGAGCTTTACAAAAACATCTCGAGTTGCCTTTACGTCGTTCACGGTATACCTCATTAGGTCTTGAAAGTCCTCCCTTACGTCATTTGATGTGCCCTTTTCGAATGTTTTCCTTAACGACTTTGCGAGTTCTTTGTTGCAGTAGAAGCGATAGACATCTGCAAGGCTGTTAGATGCGGACACGTCGTACCATGATTTCTTCCTTTTGCTTTTAACGCTGCCTTCGCCCTGGCTGTCTCTTATGAGTTTTATCTTCTGCTCAGTTGTTCGTCCAGATACACAAACATGCATAGAAAGCGTATCCAGGAAGCGTCTTTTCGAGCCGGTTTTATCGTACTCTTCTTTAACAAATGAGCGGTCGAAGCCAACGTGGTGTCCAATAACGACTTGCTCCCGATTTCCTGGCCCCAGAGATATTAGAACATCGGTTGTGACGCGTTCGACGTGCTGGTCTCTGTTATCGACGAGGGCTGTCGAACACCACGTGTACCAACATTCGTCAGAAAGGGCCACAGCCATGACAGGAAGGCCACCTTCGGATACTACCGTTTCGACGTCAAATACAATTGCATCGCCATGGGGAGCTTCCACTGACTCAAAGGCTTTACCATCGGTTGAATAACGTACCCATCCCTCTTTGAAAGCAAAACGTGCTGGAATAGGGGGTACTGCGGCCTTGATTAGCTTATTCGCGGCATCCACATAGGGCCTAGTGTATCGCTCACCAATTTTGCGGAAGTGTTCTTCGATGTCTTTACCTAAAAGCTCGGGTATTTCCATCCGGACATCGGCTAATACTTCAGACTTTCGACCCCACAACTGATGCTTTTCTAAGTGCTCTTTGACAGCTTCGAGATCATTTATGTCTCTAGACTCTCTACGGGTAGTCGAAGGAAACACTCGTTCTCGGATATGATTTGGTAGAAGTTGTATGCCCAATTGACCGCTGCAGAATGCTCTTGCCGGCAGGCACCCTCGATTTCTTTTAAGTCGATTCAACGCCAATCGTGTCGTCTTCAGCCAGGTGGTCCGCCACATCGCCCCCTTTACCCCTGGAGCAGATGAAACGCCAGATAAAGCAAACACTAAACGACGGCTCAACTACTGGTAAACAACGTGCTGACCTTACTGACTCAAAATTCTAGATCGTACGAGTATAGCTCGGTCTGGCAATGTTATGCCACGTAGAACCAGCACAACTTCACCTACAAGCACTTAGTTTTTCGAAAGGTACTCAGACAATTATGGTGGTGCTTGCAAAGTCCCTTGCCATAAAACTCACTTTATTTTACGAAATGTGGTGTTATGAGGCTTGTTACCTTAATTTGGTGCTCTTAAAGCACGGAAAGCTTGGACTACAATGTCTACTATATTGACAGATCTTGGGTGCACAAGTGACATTTTGAGTGACAACTGAAAACATTAGATCACCCTTATATTTTACAAGACTTAATTTTTTCTCTTTTAATTTTTCTTGCATTTTTGTACTTGATCACTTGATTACTTTTGTTTTTTGTATTATGAATTTAGTCCACGTTAATGGATGTGCATTCCGATCGAAATTCTGGTCTCACATCATACAAGTGCGTCTTTAATGACTTGATGTTATTTGAAAAATGAATACGTACATTATATACCAAGTTTTATGCACAACCCCTTGATAAATTGCTGAAAACAGCTTGCATTTATAGGAAGATGTCTAAAGCATTCAGATTAGTAAATTCATTTAGTACACTACATTCTATATCGTAAAGGTTTCATTGAAATTATAAAATGTATTCTTTTTTAAATTGATGTAAAGTCCTAAATTGTTCGCATAATCGACAGCCCGTGCTTCGAGAGAAACCAGATTCCAAAGTAAATTAATGATCTAAAATTTACTTTTTAATCTTAACTGTATGGTCCGCATTCTACATTTACGATATACATCATAATTGAAATTGGCGTGTGCGTGTGATTTTTGAAACATCTAGTGCATTTAGAGATGGTGAAACAATTAGGCTAAGTTCGTTGACCTGGCAAGATTCCTTATTTTATTAACATACTCAAATCAAACGATTTTGTAGTCTACGTTGCGGTCTATAATCGTTCTTTATTAGTTGGTGCAGGTCAACGCTATTTTCAACACCTCTTTTAAATTTAATTAAAATTGCTACAAAACCTTGTGGTTATATATACCCGAAGATGGATTAATAGCTTATCGTGTGATTAATAATGAATATGTGGATTATCGATAAGAAGTTAAAGAAGGAACCCGTAGGGAAGTAAAAGCCAAAGACTTTATAGAGGGTTCTGTTGCGTTAGAGTTACGCTACCAAAAATGTTAAAAAAACACGTTTCGCCATCTTTAATTATTTGTCGGCTTGAAATATTCGTTTTTTTGAAAAGAATACGCATGAGTGTCTGGAGTGTTAGCTCATATCGGTCATTTTAGCGACGGGCTCACAAAAGCCATGTTTATATAGCCTAGAAAAGGGTCGTAACAAACATCATTTTATCAGACAATCGTTTTCCTTCGTTCGTGTTCCAAACGAATAAATTATATATCCGTAACATCGAAATGAGATATACATAAATTGATACTCTATTTACTGGTATATTTACCGTTTAAAACGATCGATGGAGAAAAATGCCGATCCCAGAAAATGTCATTAAACGTGCACGTGCATTATTTCCTGGTGAATTTTCGATCAGGAGATCCACCAAAACAACGCAGTCAAAGCCGGCGGAGCAAACTTCTATTCATAGAAGGTTTGTTCATGATAAACAAATAGACGTGAACGTTTTTCCCACGGCCATTCTCACTTACACACAACATATATGCTTACCGGCCAAATTTCACTAATGGAGCAAACGATTTAATAGTTTCCACATTCTTAAAAGAGAACGAGCAGTCCAAAATTTGTTTTTGCCGAACTAAAAGCCCGGTAACAATATGTCCATTAAAATCCTATCGATCAGCTGATATGACACAAGTCTCTATGCGCTCACTCTGCCCCTACTGTCAGCTCTTTCAACTTTCCGGTGAAAACAACAACAAGCCACACTCACAGAGGCATACACTCACGTATACTGACAAATAAAGAGAGGCAAGAGGCCAACTTTATGACAGAGATACCGCACAATTCCCCGTTAGGCCCTGGTATCGGCAATTGGTACTCTTCTATTTTAAACTTGAGGTCAATCACTGGGTTAAGAAGTACTTAAGCAAAGGTGTTCTTGTGTTGAATCGAGGAGAATATCCTATCGTGCAGCAGCTTGTTCACACCACATCATAAGGTGTCTATGGATGTGGTGAGTTCAGAGCAAGTTGAAGAAGCGGGACCGAAAGGTATCACAGCAAGAACAGCAGTCACGGAGAGGAATTGCGGCAGAAACATCCCTACTAGTCTTCCGCCGCCCATCATCCGAATCATTCATCTCGTCACGATAATGCTATAGTTTTTCATTGCGCTACTAACGATCGTACTCATACGGGCAGTAAAAAGCATTTTAGCCTGTATTAGTAAGCGACTATATGTGTGGATCCCTCATTTCTCTGAACGATGTGATCTCTTTAGAATTTTGGAGGAGAGGACTCGGCAACGTGAGGTTTTCAATCTCTTTGTTCTCAGCCTCTGCAATTGTTGTGTATCCTTCAAATTGACTCGACCGACGTTTGCGGCGGAATGGAGACAATTACGTCAGTTAGTGGCAAAGAAGAGAACAAGCAGATAAGTTCCAATATTAGCACTGAGAAAACCTCGCAACATCAGGCTCAGCAACCGCAACAGGGCACCCCGACAACCCAACAAAGGGTGAGCGGACGATGCATCAAGCGACCTCGTAAAGATGATGACACGAGCAGCCCTAAGGTTCGTGACTTGAAAAGTTACCAATTTATTTGTAGACGTTGCACGCAAAAAATCGCAATAAGAGGTCACACGGTTCAATGAAATCGTGACGACTTGTCTAAGAACGACCCGCTGGTCAATCCAGATTTAAATCTTTTGCGCTGGAGATATAAATGCTCCGAAGGCTCTCTAAGTCATTCTCACATTCTGACGTCCTATTGTGTTTTTTTTGCAGTCATACTTTGAAATACTCTTTTGCCTAACTTCATAGTATTATTCATGTTTTTTATGTTCTTGAGAATGTAATCACTATATCTTTTTTGTACGACTTTTTTATACGACTTTTTGTAATCGCTTTTGGGTATGCTATCAGCTTTTTCGTCTCAATGCGAATTGCCATTTATTATCGAAGTTTGCTGTTCACCGATTAAGACAAGTTATTATTCATATAGAAAAAAGGTGGCCATAGTATTATTACACCCATTATAGGAGAGCCGGACAAAATTTAGGGGTGTCATTCCAACTGGCTTGGCATTCCAATTTGCAGCGGTTGCAGGGTCGTCAGCTGTATAGTTAGTGTTTTATCGTATACGTTATGTATATATCGTTGGTTTCACAATCAATTGCAACAACCTTGGCGGCACTTTCAATAAATTATCTCCACTTTAATTTTTATGCTAAATAACCGTGCCATTTTTTTATGTCTGTTGTTGACAGGCATTCACAACGCGGCGGCTACAGCAAGATATTGCGGTATCCAGCCCGAAGTCAACTAACCCGGAAAGAACGAGACGCTCGTGGGATTTATGGACACCGGAATCAAAGGACTGGTTCTTCGACGCGCTTTGCGAGTTTGGCAAGGACTTTGATGCCATCTATAACAGCATGGCTGCCAAGAGCCGGAAGAGTAAAACGCAACAGGGCGAGATGACGTTCAAGAATAAAGATCAGGTTCGATACTTTTACTACCGCACATGGCATAAAGTTTCAAAAGCACTTGGAGATCTCGGCGACATGAAAAAAAGCGTTCAAGAGCTTTACGGTCTCATCAACTATTCGGAAATGCGAAAAAAAATTGGCTTTAAGGCACTTAACCCTACGAATGCGCCGCGATTGCTCGAGCTGGTCGTTACCGGACAGACCGTGATCAAGGTTAAGGGTAAAAACTATCGTGTCAAGACTCCTGTATGTCGAGCACTGCGATTAATCAACAATGTTCCTGATAAAGGCTGGGAGGGCCCGAAGATTCCTCCACAGATCACAATCGAACTTCGGCCTATCAACAACGCGGCGTGGACGCACGTGCAGTCCTTGGCACAGAATCCCCGAGTTCGAGTCACCTGTCTTCCGCAACGGAAAGTGGCGTCAGTTGTCCAATTAATGGAGACTCGCTGGCAGCCGGGCCATATGAAAAAGAAGAATTCACTTCTGGCGGCACTAGAGGGGCTCGAGACACCGCAGGAATTGAAAAATTCCATCTTTCAATTTGCAGCACCGCAAAAATTACATCTACGAGTATTCCCCAATCAGCAGCCAAAGGCCATCGAGTTTTTGCTAGCAGATACCTACAGCAGTACAGATGTATGTCTGAATTCGTACCGTGTCAGATTTTCGAAGCGGGACGAAGGTCCTTCTGTAAAACCTTCCGTTGGCACAGCTTCATCCGATGTAAAAAACCTTGAAACAAAGTCAGATAGTCACTCGATAGAGGTTTCGGCGGCTGGTGACAGCTGCAAGGGTCCTGGCGACAATAAGGACGAGAGATCTACCGTTGAAGCCGCTGCCAACACGAACGTCAGTAGTAAACAAATGATCTGTGATAACAACCTGAGTTCGCACTTTACGGCTCATCTAAATGGCAACAGGAAAGACGGAAAAGAACGAAAGCTCAATTCGTTTGTCGCCCCAGAACGAACGGCCGATCGTTCGGTGTCCGCATTGGTTAACGAAGAAGCCAATGACGGCCTTGCATCAAACTTTGTCTGTGGAATGTCGACTTATGCTACTGGCCACGAGGATAAGATCAGAGTCGAGAAGGATGGACCCGTAGGTGACGGTTGGACGGGTGAATCGCTATCGGTGCTTACCGTCGGCGACCTGTACCTTAGACTAGGCTGTCCCAGCACCATTGTACTCTATTACAAATTTGAGGGTGCCGATTTTCCTGCACCTGAAAATCGCGTTCGTAATGTTATGGACAAACTCATAACTGTCTTACTGGCAAGTTTCTGTGATAAGAGGTCTACATTGACACAGCCTAAACCGCAAAATGCCGCAGTTACTGCTCTGAAATCAAAACCTCATCCACCGGTGTCCGTCGCATCAGGGCCAACTATGGCGCCGTTACCACCAAAACCAAAGCGTGAGAGACTATTGGAAAGGGCGGCAAGAGATCTTCCAAGCGAGTTTGCCGTACCACAAGGCCAAGCGCCTCGGGCTTTCAAAAAAAATTCGATCACTCTCGACTCAATCAGAGTTGAGCTTCCCTCCGGAAACAAACGGCAACGCGCCCGTCGCAAGCCGATATCAGCCATGGTGCTGCAACGGCCACTTCTGCCACGTGTCAATCCTGTCGTCCCGGAAACGGTCACACCCGGAGTAGGCGGTGCACCTCAGAGCGTTCCATCAGGCGTGGTTGTACGGAACATTGTCCCCGCTGCCCCGTCGCCTGTTGAAATGGAGGCGTCTCTTGATAAGATTATATCAACATCAATTGCAGGTGAGATATCACTTGAGAGAATTATCGCTTCGACTATTACTTCGGACCAGCCCAGCCCATTACCTGACATTGTGCCAGATGTACCAAACACCGAGAGTGACATCCAACTCACCTCGGGTCTGCAACTGCCCGATGACCCGGATGGATCCGACCTTCGGTTGTCTATCCCAACGCTATCATCTGATACTCTCGAAACACCGAAAAAGGCTCCATTTAATTTAAACGAGCTCGATCAAGGTCCCTCAATGTCGTCGCTCGACTTCGCGCCGCTCTTGTCAACACCGAACAAGCAATGGCTCAATGGCGAAGCATCAAATTTGTCCCTAGGCTCTCTACTAAACAGTTTCGAATCACCAATAAAATCTGCACCCCTAGCCACAGCTCCACCAGACACCAACTCGAATCTTGAGTCTCGTCTGCCGGATGTTGAGAGTCATCTGCAATCTTTAATGAACGAGTCGAGTTTGGACTACGCATCGAAATTTGCCGATTTGGCAGCTCAAATAGTTCGACAAACTACGGCTGGTACAGGAACATTGGCGGATGCCTAAGGTGTTTTCGTCTCTGTGGCAAGTGTTAACCTCATACCGCATACACGGCATAACGTGCGTGAGGATGAAATTAAATTGATGACAATTAACGGTACGGTGACAAACCATAAACACGCGCAACAGTTGTGCATTTGTTTGATAAACACGAGTTAGCCATTTCAGCTCACACAAGTGGGACGCATTTTCTGATGGCTTAAGTGTTACCGCGGTATTAGCATAGTCCCTTTGCTTGGATACTCCTGAAGTGATAAGAATTTCTGAACATGACGATCAAGTGAAGGCAAATATTGAATAACAATCAGGTTATTAGATTAATCTGAGCGTATCATTGAAGCTTGAGGTGACGCAGGTAGGGGTAGAGATGTGTGAATTTGCCCGCAGGAAAGCGAATGCCTTGAATGCTCTAAAACTCAAAGTGAAGTTGTAACTTTCGAGAAAGGATAAACTATGTGCTTAAGTCAGCAATGCTGATCCTTGCCGGGTATCTATTCTTTTGCTATTTATGTTTCTTATATATTTCAAAGCCTGTCAACGGTATCTTGTACAAAATGTTTGTTTAAGCAGAACCGCAGCTTCAGAGGATAGAGCCGGAAAAGTAGAATGGAGTAAAAATTTAATGTATATGTATAATTTGTTACTTCTGCGGCTGCGGCAAATGACGATAGAAATACGTAGTAGGCATGCTCCGCCTACAAATTTGTATACCATTCAAGCAATAAACTTTTACATACACATACGTGCGTCATTACGTTACACACACGTTGTCTTTGTTGATCCTCGATTAAGCGATATACAATGTTGAGGCATTGTAGTAGTACCTTACTTGAATACAGGTTTGAATGCATTTACTTACGGTAAAATTAATACACAATGGA
The DNA here is from genome assembly GCA_002081605.1 of Tropilaelaps mercedesae. NCBI lineage: Eukaryota > Metazoa > Arthropoda > Arachnida > Mesostigmata > Laelapidae > Tropilaelaps > Tropilaelaps mercedesae. The sequence goes on from MNPL01012615.1 coordinate 36,517, forward strand.
AATTCTGTAGCAACACCCCAAACTTTATTTGTTAAACCTTTTCGAACAAACCAAATGCCTTAAAATCGAAAAAGGAACGGACACAAAAATATCCCAAAATATATTATTTATTGATAAAATTAGGCCAACATGTGTATAGCAACAAAACATTGAACATTATTTTTTTCTGGGCTAGAAACATTAATATAAAAAAACGTTTAATGGGCGCCAACCGGATATCTATATGAACACATACGCACTTATTCCAGCTACAAGAAACATTTTGCATTCTAGGTATTTGGTTCGAGTCTTCTCTAGCTCGGACCCGAACGAAGTCCTCTGATTTTGTCTCTATCGTATGACTGTCATTCGCAGCTCAATGTTGCCGTGACACAGGCGACTGTTGAAACCGAGAGCCCTTATATGTTTTTGTAGGGTACGTGGCACCAACTTGGACGTCATACGATCAGGATGCCCGAGTGGAAGACTGATCTGAGTACAAAAATAAATCGCACAAGCACTTAGAATCTAGTATGTATGTTTTGAACAACCAGATATACAAACGTAAGTATAATAATCTTTAAATGTGTAGGCGAAATCAGCTTGTCGGTTTCTCACGGCAAATTCTGGTTTATAACAATAATAACGATGATAATTTTAGCATAGTTTAACGAATTCTTATCTACATTGAATATAAGGTCGGCTTTCGAATGCTCTCTAACGCCTTTTATCCCCACACGCTTCCTTCTGTGGGGAGAGCAGACTTGATCGTTTATTAGTAAGCAAAGCCAAATATTATAATTTTAACTCTATTGAGCGTGGTATATTCGAGCATCTTTATCAAAGAATGTTGGACATTCGCTATGCAATTGATAGGGAAAAAATATATGATGCGACAATACGTTATGTTAATATGCACACATGAAGCACTTTTTAAATAGAAGATGGAAAAACTGTATATTAATGATAGAAGAGGACATACAATTGTTGGGCCCTCAGCCTCAAGACAATGCGCTAGGCAGGCGTAGAGATGCATGGAGCCATACCCAAGTAATTCAGGTTGAGACTTGCTGGCTGCCCACAAGCCGAAATTAATGTATCTTCTATCAGGCTGAAGTGTCACCCTGAATGTTGTATTGATTTCCCCTGACTCTTGCCGTGCATCCGTGCGTATGTACTGGAAACGCTTCGAACCGGCGTTAGCAATGATGTCACAAGGGGCTCCTATGACGGCCTGGAAATTTGAGCCCGTTGTCACTGAACTTTGGGGATACTGACACGATTTTTGAAGCGTGGACAATTTGATTGATCGTTCCCGCGGAAGCTGCCTGTAGTGACTACGGGACCACTTAAACGTAACTCTACGTTCCACTAATATTGAAGCCCCATCTGCGCTGTCGTCGAGCAAAGTTGCGGCGTGTTGAGAATTTTTCACTCTCACGCCATTTATTTCAAGTATGACATCGTTTTCCAAGACCTTGGCTCGGTCAGCATCCGAAGAAGGAATAACTGCTGATACAATAACTCTGGATCCCTGTGCCCCAAGCGCAAGGTTAGTATTCTCTTCCTCTACTGACACCAGGCCTGGAAATAGGGTACACCGCTCGACAAATAGCATGAACCTACATACGGGCTGAAGATCAACTAGATCCATGTGTATCCAGGGTGCATCTTCGGCAGTAGAGATACAAAAAATATTCGTTTTTCTGCTGCAGATCAATTCGCTTACACGCACTATTTCGACATTGATAGTTAGGCCTTCTATGTGTACAGCCTCGGGTAGTTGCAATAGATGCCACTGACGAGGTCGAAACACGTCCTTCATACTGTACAGCGGCTGGAGAGTTTTGCTGCGAAGGTCACAGATGATTGCGAAATCGATGATCCACGATAAAATCCACGACTGTATCTTCGCGTCCTCCGGCGTAAAAAACTGTTTCTTTATAAAAAAGCGTGGCATTCTTCGGAAGCTAAATCGCATATGTGGATAAGGGTTGTTGTCGCTAAAAGTAATGAGAACGCAGCCAGCGAACCTTTTTAGGGTCAGCCTGCATGTCACCCGTTTTGACAGTCCCAATCGTTCAACAATCGCTGGTAGACATATAACAAGTTCTACGTGAAAATTCCCCACATATTCGAAACTCGCATTGAAACCCAAAACGTCGCCTGACAATTTTCTTATCGCGAGTATCCGTGGGCTTCCATAACCAGCTTTTAACCGCCAAAGGTGAACGTTGATCCAACTGTACACCGACAGTCGATTGCGAAGCTCACTCTTAAGAGCCTCTATAACGGCATGTTCGAAGGCAGCTGTCCGAAGCTCCTGCATTATTTCAATGATGCTGTTAAAGCAGCCACAAGCACAAGACCGCTCCTCCGGCAGTGAGGGCCAGTTGCATAGGGAGCCGAACATTCGCTTAATCCGCGAACGGGGCGGTCCGTCACTGTAGAGCTCCATATCTTGCCACAGGTACCACAGCGTCACCTGACCAATGAGAGTACACAAATTTATTTAGCTCACATGTTATTCACTTGGTAGGTAGCTATCAACCTCACGAAACACGTGATGGTGTGACCGCAGCCGCTCCGGTGGAGATCAAGTATTTCAGTTTCCAACGGTAAAACTTGGATGATGGACGGTTTTGTTGCGCATGAAGGACTCTGGGATACGGATATATACGAACATAAAAAATATAATTTAGTTTTTTTTGTTTTTCTTGTTGTTTTTCGTCAGCACCAGTGCGGCGTACACAAGTCATTGAGCACAACTGGATGTTTAGTTAAATTTACATAAACCTTGCGTGTTTGTGTAATTCTCTGCCGGTATACAAAAAATTTAAGGATTATAAAACGGACACCTTGTGACGCCGGTCAATGCGTTCGCACAATACAATTTCTATATTTCACGGTACTTGAATCCTCAGGCACGCCCAGGGTAAAACGTCCAATTTCAAAAATTTTAACAAAAATATAGATATCGCTATATGTGCAACCGTACTGGGTTGAATCAATTTCTTTCAAACGTATACTTCTTATAGCGTTCCATTTGTAGGCGTTTCACTTCCTATCTTGTCTATCTTCAAAATAAGTTTTAAATGTGCATCTACATGACACATATGTAATACAGATTACTGGATTACCGGTATTTCATATATATATATATATATATATATATACATTTGATGGTCAACCTTGTACGCCTATATGCACGAGCCTCTCCTGCTCCTTCCGGCTAAAAGTCAACACATTCTGTAAAATCTACTCTTTTGAAACGTCGAACTTCCTCACGTATTACATTAAGACGACCCCGAAGTCAACAGCATTAAACGTACAAAGAGTATGTGTCATTAATAGAATCCGAATTTGGCATTCATAAAAATTCCGGCCGGAAAAAGCGTTCTTGCCAGTACTCTTCTTGATAACGATAAGGAACAAACCTCACCAGTTTACAAAATGATAGCTTGCGTAAGCAAGCAACAGATTTACTTACTATCCTCAAAAGTCTAGCAACTCGATAATCGGAACCTTAAAAACTACAGTCAAGTGACTGCATTCATGTCTAATTTGAGCGGAGTTGTTAAGCATTGTACTAAGCTACTCTTGATAGTTATAAGGATAATATGATGTAACAATATCTTGTGAGGATAAGAAAATTACTAACCCACGCAAACGTTATTGAATACAACGCAGTGTGAGAATCGTCGATGACTCGAAGGCATCATCGCGTTGGTTTTCGACTCCGGTGGGTATTCTACTCAGAAGAGAATTGCATAAAAATTACGGACTTTCATGTATAGCAACTCGAGACCATCGGAATGAACGGTTCTACACAGGATTTTCACACACCCGTGTAGAACACACATTTATGTCTTCTGCCATTCGACAATGCTTGTCCCTGAGATGTTAATTTCTATTATATAAGGATATTTTCTCTTGGCCACGTTAAGAGACCGAGTACCAGTGTTTAATTCAGCTCTACAGTCGTAGCTGTCCAGACGTACCCAACTGTTTCTAGTGGTATGCTATGAACTGTGGAGATATGCCAAGAATATCGTTCAATGGTACTTACGACGATAAACGCAATTGCAAACAGAACAGTCAAGGTCATGTTTCGTTGTCTATATAAATTAGTTACTAAAATTAAAAAAATACTAATTTTATGAAGCGAAAACAGTACCTTCTTCAGTGAGCTTAGATACTGAGAGGACAGCTAAAATAATGGGACACTCCTGCGACGTCCACTATTGCCAATTGATGTCGTTTTGATTTCACTAAGAGCACTGGAATAGCTCAACCCAATGTAATGGTTGACAAGGCCTTGAATTGATTTTGTAAATCACTACGTATATCATCCAGTCCTCTGAAACGTCGATGTGTTCTTGCGCGTTGTCCGGAAAAAGCCAAACGTAAGCGAATGGGTAAACAGCTGCAGGTGGCAGTTGACAGAGCAGTCTTACACAGAAACCGTTTAACTCCCACAGAAAGGCATCTATTTCATAATAATTTTTCTTTCTCTTTATTTAGCCACAACTAATTGACTATGGTCCCATTATGGCAGTTGGACTCTGGGTATTCGATTGAAGCATTGATTGCTCCATTTTGTCTTACAAAATTTACCGGCTAATGGCATACTGCTCGTAGCACCTCGTGAAAAATGTAGAATGCAAACAAATTGTTTGCTGTTTTATTATTTCAATAGAGTGTAGGTGTTGTTAAAGTATCCGTAGCTGCAAAATTTTTGCCATATTGCGCCGTCAAATGCTTACGTTTATTGGGCATTCGATTCATTTCTGATTTGTGTATAGATGCTGGTTACTACTCGTTATTGGTAGGGAGGTGTAGTTAATAGTTTCTTCATCAAACAGGGAAGATGCGTTGCTATAAGAATTCAGATGCTAATCTCATTGTATTTCGGTGTACTTGCCTCTCTGATCTGTATTTTCAAAGCCAGAGTATCTGATTACTTTATCTGTGATAGCTAAACGCATTCAGATTTTTTTCTGTATTAACCTCGGAATATTTAACATTTTTTAACTATAATGAGTTACTGAGTATACCGAGCCTTTTATAATAATTTCAACCATCTTCGTTCAACGCTTTGCTATTGCCATCCGCTGATATGCATAATTACTTAAATCTGTTTACACGTTCATATTTATTTTACCAACGTTTGGCATACAACTTCGTTCAAAAGCTCCGTGCGCCGTGGTGGATCAACAGCATACCATATATGCTTCACCAGATGCTCAAAAACCTGATCTGTCCAAAATCAACGATTCACGTATTTAGAAGCTCATTATCATCACGGAATGTCTAAGCTCAAACAACTAAGAACAAATGTCCCATATCCTCAGTCCCAATAAGTCAGCACCACTGAACTCATCGTATGAGTCGTGTTGAATAATAGACTTTCAAATTATATTTTCAAGGTTTTTCGAGCACATGCACCAAATATTTGAATTAAACTTTTTGCCGCGCATTGATCCTCACTTTATCATCGTCTGCTCTTCGTCGTCGTCTGTCTATTTGTCGCCGGAGATTGTTGTACTTCGCCAATAGTCCAGTCAATATTTGCCGCATCACTGTCTGCCCATTCTACTTATTAGGAAGGCAAAGTCAATTGGTGTTGTTCTGTGCATTTTCTCGTGAATTCTTATAAACTTAACGTGACAATGACGATGATACGGGACCAAACCCCCGAAATCACTTCAAGTGGTCTCGTACAGAGACATGGCTTTAATCCATATGAAGACAATGGCGGGTCAGTCAATTGGAACCACTGCTAGATACTTGTATTAGTGTGTATATGTCGTATAGTACGGTATTCATATGAAACTAACCCGAGAAGATGAACTATTCCGTAGGGATTGTTCAACTTCTCGGCTCAAAATTGACAATGGCCTAAGTAAAACCTGTCTGAGAACAAAAATGTCAGTATTATATTGTCTATGAATCTAATGTCCTTCACAGCACATGCTCAACCGAAGAAATAATCTATTAATGTTCTTCTTCTGTTAAGTGTGAATAGATTGTATTAGCACTAAAAAGTTAGATATAAAAGGGTATTACTGTCCACGTGCATTACTATATACATAAAATATTTAGAAACACAGTGAAAGATAATAAAATTCAGTGACAAACAATCCATTTTCATAAATACATTGTAATTTAGAAAGTAAATAAACCCACATTGCTTTGCATTGCCATTGTTTTCCAGTTCTCTTGCAGCGATTGCTGGTGAAGACTTCGCCGCGATTGCCGCGGACACACGTCTATGCATTGGCTATCAAATTCTCACTAGAAATCTCTCGAGACTTTTTAAACTGTGAGTTGTTTCAGAAGGTGCTTGCACATCTTATTATGGTGAGGATACGTCTTAGTAGTTGGTAGCGAAGGAAGACTTAGTCTTACTCATTCTGCCTTTCGCATAATAATAGCAGTAGTAATAATTAATAATAGAAAACAAGCTTTCAAATGTTTAAGTTTACAATATAGGACAGTAATTTCTCTAAGAAGCTTCATTTGCGCTTATTAATAATCTTTCTAGTAGAAGATTTTATTACTATTAGACTTCAGCAGCTTTACTATGTTGACTCTAATCTACACTTATTTATAACATTATGATTTTTTAAATTTCTTACATTTTTTTCTTACTTTTTCATTTTCCCACTTTATAACACAAAGGTAAACGTGTATAGAATACTCCAGTCGGATCTATTTCAAAATCGCACACCACACATGAAAATGCGTGATTTCATTAATAATTGTTCGCTTGTTGGATTTAAAAATATTTTTTCAAACAACTAAACAATATTGTTGCATCTGATTTACAAAAAATTTTTATGTTGTTAACCGTACTGATCTGTTGGATGGATGTAACTATTGTTCGTTACCACGAGAACATTTGTGGCTCAGATACGATATTTTATGTATTTACATTCCATGAGTAATATAGAAAAAGCCCTCAGAAACAGAACATTTTCCAGGCAGTTGGTATTGACATAAGATTTATATATATATACAGGTTTAAACACCTTCAACAGGTTTTTGTTTTTTGCATATAAGTCCGACATAGCCATTGCTTTTCATAAATCTTTCCACACACATTCCTACCTGTGTGCTATTTTGAAATAAATTTGAGTGAAATATACGTAATTGTCAAAAATATCTCCTATAGAATTTTTTCTCCTTTTATTTTTGAGGAGGCTTAGTGTGAATATTAAGAATAATCGTAATCGCCGCCGAAATCTTTTATTATATGAAAAATTTAAATAACAGCGTTGGTTTTTCCCGAAAAAAATGAAAGGTCATAACCGCAAGCGATTTTATGAATTTTTAAAATGCATTATGATGGTTGAAATACCTGGTATATTCTGTGAGTAAAGTGTATTCATTTTTGAAATTGCAAAAACAGATGAGAAGTGTGGTTATGCGAATTGGTTCTATCGTAGGCAACCGTATCTACCCATTGCATAAAACCAAATTTTATCCCATAGTGTAACATTTTCACTAACGTATGTTCCATTTGACTTCATTTAGCACAAACAACACAGTATGGGCGTCCTCAGGATGCTGGTGTGACTGCCTGATGTTCAACAAATACCTTGAGGCGCGGTTAAAAATGTATAACTATGAACACGATCAAAATATGAGCACCACAGCTGTTGCTCAGTGCTGCGCGACAATGCTCTACGCAAGGTTTGTGACAGTCCTTATTCAATGTGTCTTATCATAGGAATGATAAGTTAAGCCTGACAAACGCTAGACTATTTCAATCCGTATGCGTATTACTTATGTAGTAATTAGACGCAGCACTTCGATGTAATACTAGTGGTTCAACAGTTCAACACTCAGTGTATCCCTAATGGGTATTTGTGTAGAATGAATTTACATTGCTAAAGAGTACAGGGTAACGTTAGCAACGTAATAGGCAATAATTCATTAATAGTTAATGTCTAATAACTACTTGTTACTATTTTATTTCATATGCATTTACATTTTAGAATAGATAGACCGTTAGCCTGGTCTCTTTAGTGAACAGTATCAATGTTGAACATTTACCAAAAACAAGGTTAAGGATAAAAATGCAAGTACAGTTAGGGTTATAGTTTCGTTTTTGGCTAATTTATGTATTTGGGTTTGATTTATTTTTATTATATAAACGACCAGCCTCATGAGATTCTCGAGCAGAACAAAGAACAAGCTGAAACATATTGGTTCTTTATTTCGAGGTTGAACCTTTTGTAAAAACGCTTAAACTTTCTGTTGTTATATTTAATGTGGATGTCATTTTTTAATAGTCAGTGTCTCTTTCGGCTTATTTTCGCTTGTGACTGAATTTGTTTGAAGGCGCTTTTTCCCATACTACGCGTGGACTTTGCTGGCCGGTCTGACTGAGACTGGCAAAGGTGTCGTTTACAGTTACGATCCAGTGGGACATATGGAAATGAAACCGTACGCAGCCGCAGGAAGCGCATCTGGCCTGCTACTGCCTCCGCTAGATAGCATTGTACGTATACCTCATTAGAGATTGTCTTAACTCTCTGGAAAGAAAACAGCAAGAAATAGGTGTTGACAGAATTACCTTAGTAGACTATGAAATATTTGGTACACAGATTAGTTCAACATTATCTCGGATGATGTCCCATGGCCAATCACTACACGCGATACTATGGTGACTCGGTAATTTTTTAGCTAGCCCTGCCGTATGAAATTGATAAAAGTAAAAAGCCGTTTATTATTGTGTACGTATATTATAGGGTTATATGGCTCGGGTTATGAATTCATTTTAGTCTAGTCACGTATTTGTTCATATCGAGGGGTTATAAATTATTATAATATAAATTATTATAAGGTTGATATTACCGGGTGGATAGCAAATAAGGTTGTACTTTGTTACAAAAATTGTAGTATCTGGAATGGCTGCCCCTTTGAGTAAATAGCGTCGACATTTAAGCAGGAACGTAATTCTTCATTATAATAAAAGATCATGAAGAACTATTATAATTATGTTCCGTCTTGTTTAGGTGGGAAAGAAGAATCAGTCGAATCCCGATTCAACTCTCGTCACTAGAGCTCAGGCGGTCACTTTGCTTAAGGATATCTTCATCTCCGCTGCGGAGCGAGATATCAATTGTGGTGACAGTGTGCAAATTATGATAATTTCCAAGGATGGTATTGAGGAGCTCAGAGAGAAACTGCGTGAGGACTAAACACGTTGAGAAGAATAACAGGCAGATCAGCATAGTAATCTGTTGACGGGACTGACCGTACCACGAGGTAACGGTACTTCGTGTGATTTGACTAATGTCCCGTCCATGTTGGACTTTGAGAGAAGCAAACGAAAATGAGTAAATAAAAAGATCGATTTTTCTTATTTCGGGATCAGTTATTGTTATATGGGTATCAATTATTTACCGCTTAACCCCAGAATAGTGAAGTAGCATGTTCGTAATAAACCATAACGTCATCTTTTAACTTTACAATTTATTGAACGTAATAAAAGCTTGGTGGTTAAGAATTTAATACCATATTTATTGGCTGTCCTTTATCGATCGTATAGAATTGGACGTCGCGTCCACTTCACTCAGAGATAGGTGTCTCCGTTGTTTTTATAGCTTTCCCCAGTGTAAGTGATCGTTGCCGCGGGATATAGGTTTCACTTTGATTTTATTTCTTTTAAAATTTCGTTCGCTATTTTATTTCAAGGTTACTTCTTCGTAGAGCCCTTCTGTTCCGCAATTTTGCTCCATTACACACCATGACTTGCCAATGAAAAAGTGCGTGCGCAAATGTTTCAGGGACATTTCCTGCATCATCAAAATATTTATCTTCTTACATCTTTAAGGTATAAGGTATTAAGGTATAGGTTTTTATTTTAAGGGTGGACACGCGTTAGTTTTTAGATCTGTTAATGTGTAATTCTGGCCACCTCGTGTCCTTTATCAGTTGTAGTCACGTAAAATACTTATTTTGCCGTTAATGTCTAAACTTTGCAATTTCGGTCTACTTCAAGTTATATGAAGTAGTTCGTGCCATATGAAACCTAGTTGGACTAGTCTTCTAGTCGCTTACATCCGGTAGCATTTTTATTTGATTAGTTCTTTTCGCGAAAATTAGCTCCATCAGTGGATAAACGTTGAAACCGTCGTTAAAATACTAGACTGAAATGCATGGCATGTTTACACGCTTTTGACAATTGTTTTCGTCCGCTCATAAAGATTTTCCAAGCAAGTACAACTCCGATCTCCTAATTTAAATCTTTCAACTAGGTTACAAGCTCAGGTTACTGGAAGTGCATTTATAGATTTTTAATTTTAGAATTTCATTTTAACTTTAGAATTACATTTTCAGTCGATGAGTTAGATCACTCTTTTGAGGACAATAAGGCATTTAGCAGTTTACCATGGGGGTAATTCCGTAGACTTAAGGGACAGGAATGTCTCATGCTACCGTAAAAGGCTGGTGACAGGGTACCTAAATGGGATTGTTTTACGGTATGCATTGTTGCATGCATTGACTACACTGTTTTGTGGAATCACTATGCAGATATTGTCGTTAATAAAATGCCAGTTATGTCGTCATATCAGTGCAGCAACGCTTCAGAGGTGACGGAGTGCCAGTCGAGACTGTGCGTTCTATCTACAAAATGCTTTCTCGCGTGCTTGCCTTACGCTATGAGGAGAAAGATGCAACAAGAATAAAGAATAAAGAAGTAGTAAAGAAGAAGTAGAAAGACGTCCTCAGAGCTATCGTTGTAGGCACTGTAGGAACGCTGTATTGAGCAATGCGTCCACATGCGTCCTGGCCTTCAAGATATCGAGGGACATGATACCGGGGAACATTTCGTTCCCTGTCATGGCCATTTCGAAGTTGACGTCCTTTTTACAATCAATAAAGCGAGCTCGTTGACATACGTGCCTTACAGTGGAAACACTGTTGATGCGTGGCAGACGTTAGGACAATGCGAAGCCTTCACCCATGGGGAGAAACAGGTCCGTTGGTCAGGTAGTCGCACCGATCACGCACGTATTTATTTGCAAGCCGATAAGGCAGCGACAACTATGGAAGACATGTTAAAAACAAAAGATGAATACGTAGCACCAGGCTAGACAAGCTGGTTGCGAACAAAAACATTAGTACTTAGAATGTACCGGACTGACAAATGTTGGGACAAATTGTATTGAAGAAGATGGATCTGGAGAATTACCGTAAATATTTGATCCATGGGCACCTACTATGTCTATTGTTGGCGCATGGTTATGTCAAATGATAATCCAAACCGAGAGGAGGTAAGACATCAGGGGATGGATATATATATATATATATATATATATATATATATGATGAGAATGATACTTGAAGGTGAATGGATTAATATCTATATATTTTGTAACAAAGGTGTCTGAGCCATTATTTAAAATGGCAATTGTATGTCCGTGTACACCAAACATTCTCTGAATGAGCTATTTTCAATTGCAATTCGCAAGTAATTTTCTATTAGTATTAATTATTTATGCTCTCAGTTCTGGCTACCTCAAAAGCACTTATTTTTCGCCCGAACTATAAAGAGTTTTTCTAAAATCCTTAATCTACAATGTCAACGAATCAAGAGGGTAACTTATTGTACATTTTACGGACCATTCTGAAGTGCAAATCGGATGTGTATAAAAGAAAAAGATTGGCTCTCTGAATTCCACAGCCAAAAGCAGCCCATCGAAAATGCCGCGCGTGTGTTCTGTCTGTAACCTCTGCATGTTCCTCATGAAGTCATCAGAACAACATAAAAATATGGGGATCACAATATAATAGTTATAATTAAAAAGCATTGGCATTTTCTATTAACGAGTGGTAAAATCGGATTAAATTCGATTCAGCCTGCGCTGAGCAAAAAGGTCACAATTGTGTACGCCATATCTAATGAAGATTAATGTCTAGACATCAATGCGCCATGTTTTCCATTTCCTTCTTCGAAACCTCAAGCCACAAAAATAAACTTCACCTGTTCACTGTAATAAATTACATCCTCCTGAATTCGCACTGTTGCATTAGTGCACTCCTGTGGTATCGCTCACGAGTTTTCCAAGAGTATGGAGACTAGATTTTAAAGTAGATCCTTGGGTTACACCCCCGCCTTGAAATGGTGATACAGCAATCAAATACATCGCACTAAATACATGTGCCGTCGTATTCAAATGAAACGAAAATGTTTTGCGTGTTTTGAGTAACAAATTAAAGAGAAAGTTCTCACGTTTCTTGGAAATAATTCTGTACTATCCGGATGGTTGATGCGCTGTCATTATTACTATTATATCACTTCACTGAGCAAATGCATTTAATTCAAATTTTCAATTTTTGTCAAGTTGTTAGGTATTTTTACCAGGTTGCTAGCTATTTTTTGCTATTTGTCTACCCGTAGACAAACAATTAAAGTGTTTAGCTTGGATATTGTTAATATCAACTGAACTGTCAAGGGCTAATAAGTAATTGCACTTCTAGGGGTAGAAGGAAATTATTACCACCAACGTCAATTGAATAATTATTCCTATTATTTATGTGTACGTAAATCAATTGCCCTGCGCTTCCTCACCATTTCCACGTAATCAGCATTTCTTAATACGCTATTGTTCTTAGATGATACTTTTAACTTTAGGCAACAATTGTCCCGTCTTATGTCGCAAGCAAATAGTACCTTCTCGCTATTTTGCTTTTTGTTTTCGCAAACTTTTGTACATCAATGTAATTTTCCATGATTGACTTATGTGGTCGTTGGCATATGGTTACGTTGTAATCGAAAGGGCGTTTTCCTATCTTCCTGCTAAATAGGAACATGCCATTATTCGAAAGGGGGAATCCGCAAACGCATCCGCCGATAGATTCCTGATTTAAATCAACACTACAAAGATATAGACATTTCTGCTGCATATTCGTAGAAGTCTACACAAAGCAAATATATAAACAGTCTCAATGTCCTTATTCAAATTTATACGAGCAATATTCATTCAAAATAGGATAAAGGATAAGTATATTTAAGGTAATCATGAAATTATCACGATTAGTGGCGCATGTCTGTGTCGGTATTTCCACGCTACACAATAAAAATTGGACTGCTTGATTATATAGGATGAAAGTGTCACGTGGTATTGATGTAGATGATGTTTATGTTGTAGATTGATGTAAGGGTTAATATCAGCTGTTACATATTCCGCTCAAATAACCACTCCTGTGAGTAGTGTCACACCAACGTTTTATATTTTATGCGTGAGAGCGTTTATGTCATTTTTGAATCCCTTCAACTTCATCCGGCTATTAATGCTCAAGGTTGATCTGATTCAGTAACTAACATCTTGTAATGTAGACGCTGCTCGTTTTCCAAGCTTATCCAGCCTATACTCGCCGCAGAAATACCATTTTGATTGGTTATGTAAATATTTAAAAACGTTAATGTTCAATGTCTAAATGTACATAGGTTTAGGGCACCGATTATTAGCTGGCCATTTAAGTAGAAACATCATTTATCGAAACAACCCATAAAATGATTCGCGAATTGAAATCTGCAAAAATGAAAATAGAATTCCTGTTGTTACGTCTTACCGATACGACTACGTTAAGATGAAAACTTGTTTGTTTGTGTCGGTTCATTCTCATCGCTGTTACCCAGTTATGCGTTACTTGTAAGTTCACTTTTTTGCAACGCTGGTATAGCTGTGAGAATCTATGTTCAACGTGCTTCTTCGAAGTGACTTTCTCCTTTATGTTCTCTATTTCGAAACAATCTGAAGAAGGAAATCTGGCTCGAGGAAATTCAAACATTGTAAGGCTGAGAAAACACAACGTATAGGTAAGTGCTTGTAGACATGTATAAAATGACACGGATAGGGGACTTTCACGTGAAGACGACGACAAATATAAGTAGAACGGTGATTGATGATTGCACTGGAGAAAGATCTGATTGGGGCGCCCTGTGGTCCACGTGTGGGCAACACGTCGTCGCGCAGTAGCACTATAATTGACCATCGAAACCAAGCTTGAGGCTAGCTACTATACCAAATGTTTCGCTACTTATCATCATCATGACCATTTTCTACCGCTACGTTTCGTGTAAGTTATTAGTTGCCTCAAAGTGGAACGGCTCTGAGCATTCAAGTTGGGGTAATGACGGGGTGGAAAATCTTTTTTGTCAAATAAGCGCTAGTGTGGTAGGTTTCTCATTTCTACCATTCATTGGGGCCGATTCGCTTACGTGAGGAAGGCGGCCGATAGACTGCATAGCTCGTGGCAATCGTTGGACGACTGATGACAAGAGACATAAGACAGGATTGTTGATTTTGCTAAATTTAGTAACCGCGGCACCTCGTAGAGACACCGGGATGCTTGACTGCTCGTTTAAGCTACTCTAGCAGACTCCTGCGACCTTAGCAATGCTAGAGACACGACGAGTGGCAGAAGTTGTATACGGAAAAAATTTTAGAGGAACGAAATAGCAAAGGTACGTATAAGGTAAGTGTATTACCATTTTGAAGCTTCACGTGTTTAGCTTGACTTACATCTTGGGTAATCAGAGAAAAACGATTCTTTAAAGTCTAGGTTGGTGTACTGAACCGACCCAGGATGCAAAGCCGTTGCATGAGTTTTGATGCAGATGAAAACCACGTTAGTATCGTTGTACTCAATAGTTGAAATTTGCGCACATGGGTCTCAAGCGTATAAATACAAAACGCCTGATCGGGGCTTCGAAATATGAAGGAAATATTTGTGACAATTAATTTCGTTCTAACCACCATTTTGTTGATTAAACATTTAATAGACAATACTAAGTTAGATTGCAAGAGGACGGGCGGCTTTCATCATCGATTGAATTTTCGTTTCCGGTGTTTCTGTGCGAACATTGGTATTGATCTGCTTACCACAAATTCAAAAATGGATCCGCTCATTCGGCGTGCTATAAACGAAAGAGAAGAGGGTGCCACTTCGAATGGTAATTTCTCGCTAGTGATTGATCATCGTCACAGACTTTTGGTGATGGGAAATCCAAACATTTGATGAAAACGGAAGGCAAAACCTTCTGGACTTTTCTGGACAAATCATATATTTATCCGCGAGATGTAAGCAACTATACACAATCGAAGTTGGCACATTGAGAAACTGAATCTTGTCTGTAGAACTAGAATAAGCGAGCTATTTTGGAATGGGGAGGAAAGCTGCAAGGTTCAAACAGGTTTATCGTACGTACACAAGAAACATTGTTTGGGCACTATTTATTTTAACGTTTCAGTGCTGTAACCCAAAAAATATTGAATTCCATGTCACATGCGTAGGGTTTAAATGACATTCTCCCTGTTAAGCGCTTTATTTCATGTTAAATGATGTTAATTTCGTCCGTATTTCATGAATCGTGCATAATTCGCCAAATATAGGCGCGGCCCTTATGTATGTCATTTCAGTTATAACTTCATTAATTGTTAACCGTTTTTAAGCCATATCTGCCTTGAGATAGAGCCTGAAATATTCCGCATACCCGTTATATATGTGGCAACACAACAATACCCTAATTGCTCTTCGTAGCATTGTTGCAGCTCGTTTTTTGCTGTCTTGTACAGCACTCACAACTCGGATTCCCAGAATTCTGCAAACAAGGTGTTTAAATTAGGCCTCCGAGCTTGACTATTTGGGGCGGATCCATACATCAAGAGTATTTTAAAGCTCTTGTAGGAAAATTTTAAACGTTTATAAGAAAAACTTATTGTCGGTTTCAAGCATTTTTAAAGCTGACGTAATGACAAATTGTGTGACAGATTTGTCATACAATCGGTATCGATTATAATCGGTTATAACATTTATATCTTTGATTAAATTTTTAAAATTATATAGAAATAAGTATGTACATGATGTTTCATTCGCTTTTGCTTTAAAATAACAGGCAGATGACTGAGAATGGTGTACTGTTGTTTCATAGTTCCATCAAAAATAATGTACTCCTTATCTTTTATATAAAATACACAAACACCTTTGTGAAGGCTATTTAAAATTTTTTATTCGTTTCGGCATCAGTGGCGACTGGCTTGAAAATATAGAAACCTGATTTCTGGCTACCATGTTTGATTTGTACGTGTAAAGATATAGAAGGTGTTTAATGAGGTTTGAACTATTCTGGAAAAGTTTTTTCGCTTCAACGTGGTACCATGCAATTTAAGTGTTAAACTTTTTCACATTTTTGAATGTTTAAACAATTGACCCCAACATTGGCATTTTGGTTTCTACGGCACTCGTTTTTCAGATTTAACGAAACGATACTCATGTGTGAAAAGCATATAAAAGACTAATTGAACTGATTTTTGTTTGTATTTGCAATAAGAAATTTGCTTTTATTTTTATTAATTTATAGGTAATTATAATATAAAAGTAGTAATGAAATATTACAATGTAATGCAAGGTCTTTATGGAGCTCTTAATGCTTTACAAAACATATATATATCCAATAGGGAGTCTCTATGGTGGCTTTAATGTAGAGCTTACCATCAGCCAAGATTTAACGTTCACGGTAGCACTTTTTGCATTACTTCGTAAGACAGACCCCGTATAAATATACATATGAACGGCGTTAATCGAACCCGTGCACCTACGTGCACGGTCTTCTCCGCTCGCAAAGCGCACGTGAGCGCACCGAACCATCGAGCTCGACGAAGCGTATAGATGTACATATATCGAAACAGAAACGAAACGGTAGTGATAACATTTGAGTATCATGAAAATCAGTATAGAAATCGAAAGAGTAGTGGGGGAGAGGCCAGAAAAAATACAGATAATTAAGGCAAGATAGCTAAATACAACTACTTCGACTGCCCACAAACCGATTTAAAGTAGGTGAACGAGTAAATTGACGTAGTCACAATAGGGAACTGTATGCTCATACAAACTCGGTTGAACCTTTAAGAGATCAGTGGAGGATTATCCGCCTATTTGGTAAAGTGTGAACAAAAAAGCTATGAATAAAGAGATCGTTCCGTTGTGAAATCAGGACACTTTTGAATTGTTACTGTTTTAGTTCTTGTCAAAGACACACAACGGATGTAATAACACTTCTTGCGAGGTTGTATACGACGGCTGTTGTTTACTGCTCAGTGCCAGTAACGTTTAACCGGATGTACTAATTATCGCACTAGCAGAAGCAGGTTACATCACACCAAATACCTTTTTGAACTTGCGGAACTAAATTTTCGCAACCGGGCTAGAAGAAAAGACATGCAACCAACGTGTTTAAACAAATAGTGGTAATTTTCATCGGCTTCATAGATTTGACATGCTAGTTTGACGATTACAAAAATTGTCTCAGACACGTGTCTGACAATGTGAGAAAATGACCCTTTATCAAGCAATGATCACAGAGGTATAACAGAAATATATGCTTATTCTACTCAAACAGAAAAACAACGAATTACATTGCTCGTTCGGTGGTAATATGTTTACGTGATGTCAGCTTGTAGAATCCCGCTTCTAAAATGATTGGTACTGACAGATTATACTTTTAGTACAGTCAGACGCTCGATCGATATGGCGTACGAAAGATCTAATTTTTCGCATTACTGTGAGATTTAATTTTCTAATTTTTCGCATTATTGTAAGCGTAACCTTTAAGGCGTACTGTACACATTTTGAAGGTTCAGTCATTCGTGGTAAATTTTAAGAAAATTCAACCAAACATTTTAACTCAGCATCCCGTTTCACGGAAAATTTTCCACCCAAACACGCAATCGCGTTCACGAGATATTTATTGAATTCGAGTTAAACAGAAATTTATAGCAACAAACAACCTCTCGAAACAGTTAATAAATTTCGCAGTCACTATTGTGTATTGCTAAACAAAATTTGAAAATTGCGTTTAACCCGTCTGAATGAGAGAATTAGACTAATCTTGCTTAAGAACATAACGCTTGCTTTAAATTCTCTTTGTTTCTTATTCTATTGGTTAAGCACAAGGGAAAGCACGTTAATAGTTTATGAACTTTTGCTATATACGCTTAAAGAGCGAAAAATAATGTCATTGTGAAGAATTCGAATTCTGAGGTCGAATCTTTCATTCTGGGGGTGCTTCGGAATTGTCGGCAGTAGATTTTAACAGCATTGAACATCTTTTTCAAATTTGGTTTAACGACACTCGTTCATATTATAAACAATTGCATTAATTGTTGAACTAAAACTTTTGGACAGAGCTAAATATAAATGTAACCATTCTCAATAACAGATGTAGACCTCTGGTTAAAAATCTATTCATTTTGGGTGACTATTACAATTCAGAGCGAGGATTGTGAGGGTTGAATGCCTACCAAAAATTAGACGCATTGCTGTATTCAGAGAAATCTATTAAGATTCTAGATTTCATTAGATGCTAGTCACTTCATATAATAATGCTATGTTTTATAAGTGGGTCACATTATTAAAACGCTTTGATGGTACTGAAAGAGATTATATAAGAAAAATTTTAAGGATAATGCATTTTACACAAATGTTTAGACGAATTACCCGGCCACTGGTATACGAGAATAATTATGAAGCGGAGAATGTTATAAGACTGCAAGCAGAGGTGACTTGAAATCATAAACAATAGTGTTGTTAGTTATATAGGACTACAGTAAGAAGACCAATGGAAATAATAATCAATTTCAAAGTATGCCGATGACCAGATTGCAGGGCACATACCTAGCCGAAACTTAAACAACTAATTTTTGTACATGCTTCTAAATATGAGTTGCACATTATATTTATTTTTTCATATTTAGTTCTATAAATGGAGACGCTCATTAGCGCTTTGGCAGCGTGCTTCCTATCGTACCATCATGATATTTGTATTTTCGTTTATTACAACACTTCTACTTACCTTAGTATGACTGGCTAATAAGTTGCCGGTGATAAATTGGTAATTTGCCGGGCTGACCCTATACATTTTTTTAATTAGCTTGTACAGTATTGCGAGTACGGTAGAGGATTTTAAAAGTGTCTGTTACCCAAAGAGTAGGCAAGATTAATAACCGGTAACGGATATCTGAATTTTTAATAAAATCTATCATATCTTGTCTTTTATTACACAGCACCCTTTTATGCAATAGAACTTCATGTTATCGGTTACTCAATGTGAACGCTGTATAGAGCCAAATGATACTTTTCCGAGGTGAGTACAATGCAGAACCTTAGAATGACGAACGTTCAAGTTTAATGTGTCTTTCAGCTGCATTGCTTTTACGTCGGTTAGCAACAAAGTTATGTATCTGAGGAAAATGCTATTGCCACGTATAAATGCTGATGCGATTCTAGCATGGCTATTGAAAGCAGTTTTGGAATGCAGAAACGATTACGGCACTGCATATACGAAACTGGCAGACCTAAAGAATAAGTAGATAAGATATCCATCCCAATGGATACAGCGATGTGTTTTAGGCTTCACTAAAATAATTCTTGCGTATGTGAATTGAAGAAATAGCATACATTTAATACAGTGAGTGAATCTCTACGTCTATACACGTAAAGAAACGTATAACAGATACAATCGAAATAATAGTAGCACATCGAAGTGTACTACATTTAAATTGAACGTAAAAATAGAGTCTGTAGCGAGTAGCATTCGTTAGTGGTCAGTGGCGGTAGAATAGCACGTCCCTAAGCTATTTGTATCGATACGATCATCTGGATGAATTTGTGTGCCTCCACACATAAATACAATTACGGAGTTTAAAAACACTACTGCTTAAAACACTACTGGCCTGTAAATCTAAAGTTGATTTCAATAACGAGCACTTTATTTTCTCTTCTCCCTTTGCCCGCGTCCAGAATAATTTGCAATACGCTTCGGCAACCGGAGGAGAAGCAGGTTGTATTTTTTGCTTAAAGGGCACCTCTAGACTTCTTTATTTATCCCGTTTACACTAAGTATATAATGCATAGATATATACAAATTACCTACATATCTTATTTCTCATTCCTGGGTTCTACCTCTCTCTGTCTCCCCGTTGTCTCCTTGTAGCGCACGGCCCTCTCTGCCAAGGCTACGACGCCATTCCACTTCTCTGGGCATTGGAGCATCGTCTTCATCACTCGTTTTGCCCTCATCTTAATCTCTCCGACCACTCCTGCCATTTCCCTTTCTTCTTTTGCAGAACTGTTGCATTGAGTCAGTGTGTGCTTGGCATAGTTGTTCTTTTCCGTGTCGCAGTCTTAGGTAGGTTGGCGTGGCTGCCTTTTTTATTTGTGCTAAATGTTGTTGGAAATCGTGACCTGCCAACAGCGAGGTGAGGTGAAGGCTCAAGTGGCTATATCTTTTACCCACCCAGGCAGTTAAATCTATAATAAGTTTCCTTGTCCAACTTTTAACGGCTCTCGCATCCGTGGCTCTCTACCCTTCATTCCACTTTGCGATTGTTTTTTATCGCTTCCCTCTTGGTCGTTTTACTTGTTTTTCAGTCCACGCCTGTTTCTCTTAGAAAGGACATGGTGTAAGGCCAGCTAGCACCAAAACGGCCGCTGCCGACGTGGTCCATTAGGACCTACATATTTTGATCGCCAGTTTTCTTTGCGTTCACAGTAGCTTTATTTTCCTGCCAGTCCTACGATTATCCTATGATAACATATGAGCACATGTGGAGTCAAGGAAGAATATCATTTCTTCCTTGACTCCACATGTGCTTGTCAAGCCTTGTGTCTAAGTCTTCGCGCTTTTTCTTATCGAAAAAGTGGCCTCAGTCTTCTCCGGGGTAAACTCGAACTCGTTTTCTTTCATTTACTGTGGTATCTTCTTGATAGCTCGTGTGGTTCCTGGTAGAGGTCCATTTCTGTTCTTGCTATTCGGCGGTGTACGCAACGTTGTGCGTGCCCCCAGGGGGGTCCAATGTTGTACTCAAGGCTTCACAGAATCGGCGCTAAGGCGATCTTTGTGGAACTCCTGCCGTTATTCTCTTCTCTCTGCCCACGTACCTTATTTATTTGTTTTCCGGCTAAATGGAGATTATGGCGTGGAAGCAGAGCTATATTCCCACTTACAAAATCTTCTCAATGATCTTCTTCCAACCTATAGTCTTGAACGCATTCCTTAGGTCAAACAGCAATTTTAGGCGCAGGTGTTTCACGCGTTTTTTCTTCCTGCTCTACTGCCATACCTATCATGTTCTTCAGCACATTTATTATCGATTTCTTTTTGACTAAGCCGAATTGTGTTTCTGCAATTAACTTCTTTTTGTTTTCAACTCCCGGAGAAGCCTGGTGGCAATAATTGCCTACAGAGCCTTACCCGCTGTGTTGAGTGGAGGCAGTGTGTGATAGTACTTGTTGCTCTCAATAGTCGACCCGGCTAAGGAGCAAGGCCAGTTCTGTCCTTCCACTTCTGGATTAATCCAACTTCTTTCAGCAGAGCACTTAACATGTTAAGAAAAGTTTCTGATATTTGGCCATCAGTTTCTTGATGGCCTTTGGTGGGATTCAATCGATCCCGGCTACTTTTTCTCCTACAATTCTTCTTCCTTTTATAACTTCCGCACTGCTGCCTAATCCTTGGGTGTTTCCTATTTGCTTTGATGCAGTTCCCTCTGGCGGCAGCCATCTCGCCTGTTCACGAATGTTTCGGTTTGCATCTCCTGTTTTGTTCGCGGATTCCTGGAGCCGACGCTTCAGACGCGTTTTTCTTGGTTAACCTCTCGCAAACTACATAATGATAATCGCTTAAAGACTCCTCCTGCTCGATCTTCGTCTTGTCAGGTCCCTTCCCATTGTCAGTTCCAGTTACGGTTTCTGCTTTCTGCCGTTTCTGAATGTTGGTACTTCCCCTTATTCGCCATGTGAAATTCGTGTCCCGCTATCCATATTGTGAGAATCTCCACCCTTCCATTGGTGTTTCTGCCCCCCCATATTGTAAATGCGGCGTTTAAGTCACCCGTTATTATTTCCCGGTTTTTTTAATTGTTGATTTTGGCACTTAGCTTGTACAGCCTATCCAAGCAGATGTTGAGGTTTTGATTGGAAGAGGTGTAGCAGCTAGACACTACTAACCTCTTAACTTCCACCCGCGGAAAACCTGACCTTCTTTCTCTTATCTTAACTCGTAAATCTCAGTTCCGACATCCCACGCATATTTCGGTGTCCTGCTGATGATCCATATGCCATTCGTCGCTGGGGTTCTTTGCTACTATCGCTTTGTTTGGCTCGCTAATAACGCAGATGTATGCCTCCACTGTTTTATTGGCTGCAACTTTCTTGAGATCAAGTGCGGCGCGACATCTTTTAAGGTTCATTTGAAAAAGTTTTAAGTGTTCTATTCATTGGTATCGTTTTTTCCGTTTTATGTTAGTTTCCCATTGCTTCGATTGGGCTAGTGTCTTTATCCAGTTTAGCTTCGCCCTTGGATGTGCCATTGCGCTTGTTTTGGTCCTTGCTCGGGACAGCTTGCGCATCATCTATTTGAACCGGTGCGCTGTGCTGCTTTCTGTTCTCCTCGTTTTCGTTCTTTTTTTGCTCTTTTGTTCCTCTTGTTCGATAAACTTCTTAAATACCGGACACGTCATACTGTCTATCGAGTGTCCGTCGACCTTATGGCTTGACTCATGGTATTTCGTGCCATCCTTGCATTCTTTGACTAGGTGACTCCTTTACCACACTTGTAACAAAACCTTTGCTCTCTACGTCTCTGTCTGCCCTTCATCTTCAGTACTTATAGTTACGGCCTTTATCGTCTTGCTCTCCATTATTCCCGCCCCTTTTCCCTAATTAATTCTGCCCCAATTTTTTCCCTCATTGCACTGGAACAGAGGATTTATTTCGCGTCTTCCTCTATTTCTTGGAACAGAGGAGAATTGTACAACTGACCTAACATACATAGCCAAAAGATCGCTTCTAATGACGGTTCTATATATATATATATATATATGTATACATGTGTATGCCGTATGTTATCGGTTTGCCGATTTCACCCGCCTTTTACAAAAACATATTTCAAAAAATTATGGAGTAGAGACGTCGTTATGTAAAACATCTCAGATTTTACAAGTATTTCACAATTTGGATGTTCGGCTATCGACAACTCACGAATGATTTTGAGGATTTTGCCTTTGCTGTAACAGACGTTTTGCTGACCATTCGCAATTTGCAAAGTTTTTCGACTAAGGTAATGTCTGGAACATAAAAATAAGAGGATAACCCGTTCGATTTGTGTTTAGATGTCAGTGTTCCTTGAATCCGTTATTGGTTAGACTGGTCGTTGGAGTGACGTTGTATTTTTGTTAGTTTTTGTTAGTTTCTACAAACGCTTACCAGACTAAATGAGGTTGTGAGTGTATGTGTGTTATCTCGGAGCAGCTTCGGGACTGTTGTGCCTTAGAACAGTTAGTTTATATTCTATCTTTCTTTTCACTGAGTTAGTTCATGCAACGAGCGACAGGTAGCGTATACAAACTGTGAGTTCAATTCCACGTGATTGAGCGGCCAGTAGATTTGATGTCTGATAAAACCGTCTGTGGCAGAACATGACGCCCAAAGGAAATCAATTTAATCGCCTTTATGACAAACGACAAATGGAGCTTCTACTCAGATGATGACTGCAATAGAATCTGAACACACAAATAGATAACTAAACATAAAAAATATTTTCAAGTATTACTCGAGAAATGATTGGCTAAATATTTGTCGAGATCTTATCATCCTTACTCTCCAGGCGCCGAGGTAAAGTAACTGATTAAAGGGTGGTTTTAATCTTAAATGCACTTAGAACTAATTCTAAAGAAGTGGTAGGATTATGAGATGTTTTAGAGCTAATAAATATGCAGTGAGGTTTGAAGGTTAAAGGTTCTAGACTAGCGTGACCATTATAAATAAAGTTGAAAGAATATAACACTCTTTTTTCAGTCAATCATGATGTCGACACGAGACATCTTTCTATATTAGAGTAGTAGATATTGAATGTCTTAGAGATGCGTTTCTGAAAAATAAGTTGGGGTGCCCATACGCTGAAGTTAAAGCTATTCGTTGCAATAAGTATTTGCAACGTATATGGCAGATTCATATTTTCTAAAGCAGTTAATCAGTCGATAACAAGTCATCTTCTCTGGCAATAGGAGACTAATATTAGCTTTTGGTGAGTATATTATCGCGTCAGATCATTACCAGCATATTTCTTTTATCTGATTGCTTTTCATAAAGGGTTGCTGAGGTACAAAAGTAGCTAAAAGTTCTACAATTATGGCATATTCCCAAGGTATGAATGTTGTAACATCTTATCTTTCTCGGTTTGAAAATGTTTGTTACAGCTGCCTTACGAGGCACCTGATTCCAAGTGATGTCTGGGAGAAGAGCGGCCTGTCGAGAACTCTGTGAGGTGCGCTTTTGAACAGAATTGATGCACGGAAGGGAACATGGCACATTGCGTATATATCCGTAATGAATATACAGGGTGTACGCCTACAGCCATGTAGGCACGCGATGCGTGTACCTGGTTAGGTGCAATCCTGTTGTTGTCTTCTAAAGGCTGCTGCATAACAACTTCATGTAGATTTGCACCAGTTTTCGTTTAGGAGTAAGGTGTATGACCCTTCTCTCCTCCCGATACTGTTATGACGTATGGGTGGTCGAGAACGATCGACATATGTCAAACCATCATGCCAGAGCCTTGCTATCTGTGCTAATCCCCTACGTCCAAGATGAATTTAGCTCACGCAAAGACGGCGACTGCCGTACCAACTGCCAGACGCGCATACCTTTTCAGAAAGGAACGTGCTTATTTGTAATAGTAGCATGATATTCTAGCTTCCCTTCTTTACCAGTCGCTTTCCGTCTTTAGCAGGATAGGACACAACGGCCGAGTAGATCGAATTTATGGAACGTGCGAACCCACAAAAGCCAAGTTTGTACCTATGAAATCGAGAAACTGTGTACTGCATATCGAAAACAATAATTTCAGTTGCAGAAAATTGTACACTTCAGTGCTTGAAACTATCTCGACCATACTGACAAACCATCAAAACACATATCGTTGAAAGCAAACTGTACGATTAAAATGTCCATTTGATATGCTTGTAACAAGCAGTGGACTAATTCTGTTTCTTAAGGAAATCCTGTTAATATGTCTTACCCATTTATGTGGTTGACGTCAATTGCAAAAAATATGAATTTAAGTTCATATCTAAAAACTTCGATATATGTAAACAAGCAATATTTCACTTTTTCCTGCGGTTAATTAATGAGATTTGTTTTTCCGGTTGTGTACTTTTTGCTGTGTATGTGCTTTCGTGCTATTATACATTGCGTATACAAGACCGGATCAACATGCGTTTTAAGGTGTGTCTATGAGTGGTGCACGCAGCCTTGTTGTGTTCATACATAAGTAAACTGATTAAAATCCATTCACCGAACACTGTTACGTTTCGGACGCTTCTGTACCAACTGTTGGAAGCGCAACTGATAATGTCGAGGAGCCATTTTCTTTTATTTTAAAGATTTGCTCAACGCAGCTTGCTGGAGCTATGCTATATAGCCGCCAACAATTGTTTATTTGCATCACCACTATCATCAGAGAGTGAGCCTTGAGACGGGTTTAAAATACAGTCCTCGAAGCGCGTATTGCAGTATATTTCCACTAAACAGACAATTCAACGAAAGAAAGGATGAACAAGACATGTCATAGACTGGTTTCGTATAAAAAAGTTGAGTTTGCTATAAAAAAGGTTAGGTACCAAAATAAAGAATACACGGACACATGTACAAAAATTGCGTTTTATTCACAATCCATTATTTCTGATAAGTTCAAAATTTTTTTAGTGCCTTTGCTAGCTAAGTACAGTATAACCAGTGGAATCTTTGTGGTCATTCGCTAGCACTATCTAATTGAGCTACCTTTCTGCTATGCATAATTAAATTTCAGAGGAACCTATAAAACGAGCGGAACTTTCGAATGCACTTGTGCCTTCACATCCGCTTTTTCATATTTGCTTCTTCCCGCTCTTTTGTGTTTTACACGGCTTTTCTTTATTACTCCAGGCCATTGTCATTGGACATGGACATATCCTGCGCTAAGATGTGATGTTGCCCTCCATAATATCGCTGTCTTGAAGTTCACTTACGTAGTACGGTCACCTAAGTGACCGTACTCTCACTCATTGTTTTTACGATTTTCCCGACAAATTCAGTCTTACATGCATCGTCATTTATTCTATCGCTTTGAGCTTATTTTCTACATTTTAGGTTTCAAATGTATATATATATATATATATATATGTGCAACGTTCCTGTCTGCACGATTACAAGCTCACAGTAAATTAAATTGGTCAATGGATTCTAACTAATATGATTTATAAGTAGTGAAAAATTATATATATATATATATATATATATATCTT
>MNPL01012623.1:916-15526 GCA_002081605.1 Tropilaelaps mercedesae
AATGCGTTTTTTCTAAACCGAGTTTTCAGAAATGAAATTTTCCTTGCACATTTCAAAGAGTATATTATTTCGGTCAAAGTGCTACCGGAACAACCTGGGAAAAATTCAAAAATATTTTATTTAAAGCGTACAATTATCAGTGTCAACTAAAACATGGAATAATCTTATAACAATTTATGAAAAAATCTTTACACGGCTCACAGGCTCGTCGCATGAGGAAACCAGTATACAGAAAAAAAAGGCTAGAGAAATAGTATCATTTTCCCCTTGTTATTATTCTAGCTGTTTAACTACGCCCTCAATTTTTTATTATTACGTTCTCTATAAATTCGATTTTGCATCTAAATCCATAATCCGGTTATATTATATTGCCTGGGCTTTGGTTTAACCTGCTTGCTGCTTTTTACAATAGGCCATTCTATCTATGTAATCACGCCAGTGTTACCTCTATAGAGGTAGCAGGTTTTGTATATTGAACGGTAGTCCAATTCAGGGGTCAGCTCCACAATGGTTTACTGCGTCAGCCAAGTAAAACATACAGATTTTTACGGTTTTTTTCGTTCCTCATATCCATAAAATTCTCCACCTTTCTTCTTCTATCTCTGTACTTCTTGGGATTTTTCAATTTTTTCGCCTAAACAATACAACGGACACAAACGACCCCGCAGCCCGAACCCTTAAACTAGCTATATCACGCACATTTCCCACTCGTCTACCGGTTCAACGAGTCTCCTATTTCGTTGGGCTGGTTTGCCTGCTTGTTCCCAGGCGCGGACTTGAATCAGGGAACCTTTTGGATTTGGAAGGAACCTCCGCTGTCGTCTGCAGGAGTACGTGTCGTTTAATGACGTTGCCTTTACATTTACGGAGACGCCGATCCTACTTCCGATAGTGAAATTTGAAAAAGTAAAGTCGGTTGCAGCAGCCTCAAAGTTTAAACTTCGCAAGGGCGACCTAGCACTACCGGCACCACTGTGGCCGTCCGAATATATATCGGCCACTGGGAGGAAGAGCAAAATGGAACCAGGAAGTGACATCACTCAGAAAACGGAAGTAAATGGACAGGTTCTGTCGGGCCCGGACAGGCGGCGGACATGCTTTGCGTTTTAATTTCGCCGGCGCGCAATCGCCTTCGTTTGCATACGTCTTATTTCGCCCTGCCCTTGTTATAATGAGACAGTTCGTCTTTTGTTTTTTGTTTTTCCCATTTACTTCAAGGGGGGTTCATGCACATCTGAGTAGCCCTGCATTTCTGTGGGCACATATAAGCCATTTGTAAGCAAACGGTGCAAGAGTATAAACGATTCGACATAATTTAAAACTTAGCAAAGGATGAATTATTTGGTATTTTATAACAGGTACAAAAGACGATATAAACGGACGTGTTTGGATATTTAGTGAAAGAGTCAATGATTAGAACGAATTGCAACAGTGCCGAACAGATTTTTGGACATGGAAGAAATTAGCTTCATCAGTCTATTTGCCTAAGACATGAGTAATTTTACTACTGAATTGATTATGCCGTGTAGCCTAATTGTTTCAGAAAGGTGTGCTAGTTAGACTGCTTGTCTAAAGCATCTGACCGGCACAATGTGCTCGGTCATGTCTAAATGCACTCTAAGTGTCAATGTGTATTGCCTTTCCTCATACTATCGACAGAAATATGTTGGAAATTCTACCAGCTTTATAATTTTTATGTCACTTGGACAATTTTTTAGGACGAGCATGTTCTTATTATGTACAAATGTCGTGGATAAATAGAATCAATACGTTCTAACGTTGCTGTGTGCTGCTTAAGCTCTTCGTTTCGGCAAAGCACGTGTGGTCTTTTTGGTTGAGGCAACATTTGTTACAGTGTGAGTGTTATGAACAGTTTGCAGGCACCGATGGACCGACTCCATTGAAAGGTGTAAACACCCCATGTTTCTCTCGGATAGTTAGCAACATGCTTGTCCGCTCCGCTTGCATTGGCAACCAGTATTTATTTTCCTTCTACAAACAACTCATGGGAAACACGTGGGGCTTTGTGGAGCGATTCAATTGTGCATGCCAATGCATTTAGAGTCTCTCGATAAAACGGTAACTCCCTCAGCAATCATCACTTGAATGAGGAAGCCCGCGAATAGCGTTATTCTCGACCGAGCGAACCAAATGCTTCATAACAGGCGGAAGTGCAAATGCTTCTGGGAGTTCTGGCAGGTTGGAAACTGTCTAGCCGGCCCCAGGTCTTATTCTCACTTGTGCTTCGCTTAGTTGACAGGTCAATGACAGGAAAGGTAAGCTGTTTGTCTTTAGGGCAAACAGAAAGATGCATAGCACACAAATTCAGGTGCGAACGACCATACGTAACTAAACGCCTAACGACGCGAAAAATAATAACCAAAATATGCAGCCAATGCGTGTCTGTGACCGGATAAATATGTGTCTCTGTCTACAAGAATGCTATGAGCTAAGCCTTTCTTTGGAAGGTAGGCATTTTGGTACGGATTCAGAACAGCTCCCAGCGGACTGGGAAGTCTGTCTCCTCAGTTACCTGCACCGGAATGAAGGAGTGCACAGCGGGCTCTACAGCTGCTAGAGGGCCCTTTCTCCAATGCTCCCCTTTAACGGCATTTTTGGAATTGCCTCTGATTGAGTGGACAGCATCCGTACAGTTCGATCGTTACTAGCAAGTGATTTGATCGGATACGCAATTTTAAACCGTCGTTTCGCTACTCTGAGGATCAATTTCAGTTCCAGGGTGTTTGGAAAGAAGTGGAGCCTTTCCTTATTTTTCTACATTTCCCCGTATTTATCTATTTATATTTGAATGCACGCTAAATGTAACTTTTTTTGCGGCAATTCGAGTATCAATTTCGGAATACTCGAATAGAGTTCTCCGAGGATTAAAGTGGAAGCAAGGAAGTGAAAAAGAGAAGAAAACCAAATTTAGTTAATGTTATAAAACGTAATATGCTTGGACCAGAGCCCGACTGGACTTAATTTTTCGACCTTTTATTATATCACGTACGTATCTATGAAAAGCGGTTCCAGCTGTATGTATGGATGACAAGTTGTTAGGTTACTAGCTTAGTAGAGTTAAAAGAAAGTTGAAGGGATTTCGTATGTAGATTCAACTCGGGCAAGGATAATCGCCGGATGATCGCTTCATCCTAACCAACGTTTTTTTCTAGGTACAGCGCACAGGTCCGGATAAAATAATTGACGTCGGGAGAAACATCTGTAAAAGCTAACTAGATTGAATTATGGATTAAACAGATTTAAACTCTTCTGTCCGATGAGGAAGTTTCATCGCCTTAGCAGCCTGACAGATAACACCTAACAAAAAGTATGTATGGTACGCACAGTAATAAGGAAACTCATATAGATTAATAAATAGTGATTTAGCATTATATATGATTAGTATAGAACATAACTGAAAATGGGGCATGCATTTCAGTTAAAAGAGAATTATAGAGAACCCTGGAAATACCTTTCTGAAATATTTTCGAATGTGTCTCTACATTTGCAATACGGTTCCTTGACATATGCACAAACTACTTTTCATTGATTTGTGCGTTATCATTTGCTGACCGCGGCCAGAGCAAAAAGAAATTGGAAGTCGATCACCTCTGGACAGTGAAGAGGCAAACTGCACAGGCTCATTTTTGTTAGGTTAGCTAAAGACAACTCGCGCAGACACTAGAAAGAAATAACAAATTTGGATAGCCGCCATGGAAAAGGAAGTACATTTTTTACTATTTATTTTTGAACGGAACTGATGACTAGGCTCTAGAGGCCAATAATTTCCACTGGAGACGGTAATTGATAAAATAAAAAACACAAATTAAAATAAAGGTGTACCAACACGTCATCAGATCCTTATTTGACACAGTAGCGACACTCACTCACAATCCAGAGCCAATATGGAAAAATGGCGATAAAATTCTCACGAATTTACAAGTAATTACAAGCGGTACAAGTAATTTCGACATTATTATATAGTCTGAAATTTTGCACTGACAAATATCAACGTTGGTAATCATCGATGAATCATGATGAACAAAATAACGTATCTCAAACTACGGTCTAAGCAAACGCATAATATAGAAGAAAAATTTTCAGAGCAAAAAATTATTGTTTACAGTGTTTATTATATTAATCAGGAATATATGACTATGATAGAGTACAAATCTTGAAAGGAGCAAAATGGAGGAAACAGACTTTTGAGACGCAAGTTCTTTTAATCTGAATTCACAGATATCTAAGAAAAAAGACGGAGGCGAACACACAATTTTGAATAGAAAACCAAGTTTTCACAAAGTTTATGCAAGTTTGGTCTTTGAATGTAAGGTACTTTCTAAGGCTTATCCCTAACTTACATACTTCTATAGCTTTCCTTCTATATTCAGGAAGCTGGTTTGTCGAAGAAGCTCTTTGAACCCTCCATGCCTTTAGCATGCCGGCCTGCCTCCTTATCGTGAGGGGCGCCTCTCTTATATCGTGCACACAGGGTGCGAGACCGGAAGTAGGACAAGGTACCGGATAGGGGGATGTGTAGAACATTTCGAACTTAGACGACGGTCCCACTGCATCGCTTTAGTCCGGGTTGTAGGACGTGCAGGGTGTTTTGTGGTGGTATAGCTCATGGGTAGGCTAACATCAAGATCCCGACAGATAGCAAGGAGAATGGGAAACATCAGAAGTGGCAAAAAGAGCGGTAGCGCTACAGTCCCCACAAACGGCGCCTACAATAAGCAGGCAACTAGTCATCCGCTGAATCCCCCCAAACCAAAGAGAGACACTTATGCCACTTGCATGAAACTAAAGAGTTTTAAACGTTTTACTATATTCTTCGTAAGCACTCTGTCTCTAGCGGCTGACACTACGACTGTTAACCTGAGGACCCATAGTGTACATGTTATGTGCAGATGCATAATGTTTATATCTTTTTCCGAATTTTTTATAGGTAAGTAAACATGATCAATGTATTGCCGAGAATAGTTTAGAGTAGCCAACTGATATTAAATTTATGCATGAACATCGCACGTTATTTAATGTATACAAATGCAAACAGCGCTTCCTCAGACCGTCAGAAAAATACAAAGCAGTTTGATTATTAGTCATCACCTTGTATATAAGACAGGTTAGACTATTTTGCTTGTTATATAGTAGCCTAGTGTTGGATTATGGCACTGTGAGGGGTTTTATTAAACTCTCTTGCTATGCTTCACAGTCTTCTCCCTTCCCGATATAAATATTTCAATATAGACTTTTATGCAACGCGGAACTCTGATCATAGGGTGTCAGCTAGTGTAAAGTAGGTGTTCTATCTCCACTGTTATCGACTGAGCAGCGCTGAAGCATCAGTTCAACACTCAGCTATTCTATCAAATTGATAGGCATTGGGCTAACCAGATTGTGGACGATCATATAATAATGGGGATAAAAATAACTTACATCTTAAAGAAGAGCTTAAATTCAGCATAGCATTGAAGTTGTTAATGAAACAACTACTAATGAATAATTACACGCTGAGATACTTCTTATAAAAATAAGGCATGTATATGAGAATTGGTTTCTAAATACTTCGTTAAGCAGCCAGATAAGTCTTCATATAGAGTAAAGCTCAAAGCCCTTGCTGATTTAGCAACAGCTAAAGTGGCATTGTGTGACTACGGGTACCGTGGTTAGCACATTTACATTCATGTTTTCGCCATGACAGTTTTTATTCTGTTTAGATCAGGCACCGAAGTTGCGGAACGGTACACGAGTAGAGTCGGTAAATGACCTCGACTGGGACACCATGTTACGTAAGCAAATGTCGCCGAACAACGACGATTCGAGAGGCTGGTTGACTATTAGTGCTCATAATAACCAACAGTACAATTTACGATATTTCATTCCTGGTTCTAAATAATATTGCGGGAACATATTGTAAGATATAGTGCAAACATGCAGAAGTGCAGACATAGGAAAACAAATTAAATAGGACTTAATTAAGCCCTATTTGAAGTAAATAGGGCTTTCAACATTCATAATCTCATAAACACTGTTGCGTCGATTCTTGTGTCGCTTTACCTGATCGCAACTAATACGACAAAAATGACGAAATCAATAACCATAACAATCAGAATAGGTGCGCGGGAGGCGACTGGATCAAAATTTTCATAATTTCCATCTTAATATGTTAGGCGGGGGATATAATTATACTTAAAATAATTAATTATTTTCCAATAACCTTATTTTCATTTTGAGACAGTGACTCGTCGTGACCCACATAAGACAAGCTATGTTAAGCATAAACATGTCTGTACCCTGAAAGCGGTAGTGCTCTTGCACGAACCGCAAACTTAGCGTCCTATCCCCTATTGCGTGAGGTTCATGCATAATATGGCTCTTACCGTTGACTATT
The DNA here is from genome assembly GCA_002081605.1 of Tropilaelaps mercedesae. Classification (NCBI taxonomy): domain Eukaryota; kingdom Metazoa; phylum Arthropoda; class Arachnida; order Mesostigmata; family Laelapidae; genus Tropilaelaps; species Tropilaelaps mercedesae. Next base: position 7,311 of record MNPL01012623.1, read on the forward strand.
GCAACAACTTCCACCAGAAAACGAGCCAACATAATTTTTTCATGTTTGTTTTCATAAGGACCTAAGCTGCCTCTGTTTTGCAAAACTATTCTTTTATAGCAAAGCCGAAGTATTCAAATGTACATACGTTTTACCTCCCTATAGTTACAAAAATAATATTAAAACTTCTTTTTTCAAGTGAACAATTCGCCGATAGTTAAGGCAGATAAGATTATTGATACATTCAAAAAACAGTGTGGCAAGTACATCATATCGAACTTCAACCAGCAAAGCGCTCCATTCACACATTTTTTATATATTTCCTTTCTCAAGACTATAGCAATTATTCTTAATAGCTCCATTAAGTTAAATAATAACATGGGTGATAATACTTATGACGCCCGCAATGAAGGGAACGAACAGCGTTCACTCGAATAACTCTATGTTATGCAACGGTATTAATATTTGCCAGTCTTATTCCTTAAATGCATATAATATGAAATAACAAAGATGTTTACGTATGAGCACGGCTGGGTGAGTCCGTGTTTATTCCCATATTTCTGGTTGTCTGTAATTGTGAACCTCGCATTTGAAGGTAGTGTTTTCCTTCAATAACGCCTAATTGATATTGATGCGAATTGAGTAGGGAAGTAATTAGTAAAATATATCATCTCAATATTTATGCAATTATCATTAATTTGTGTACGCTGTCTTGTGAAGGTAACAATTGCCAAAAAATCATGTTAACTTAGTTTGTGCCAATTTAGCCTGGGGTAGAAGGTTTATTGACGCGAAGACTCAAAACGTAGTATTAAACTGCACGATTTTGAGTTATTACAAACTGAAATGAATGCCACGCTAAAGCTGTCCTAAGCTTAAAGTGTCCGAACCCGTATGAGAGCTTATGGAAGTGTGTTCGGTAAGACATCTTTTAGACAAAAAAAATACGACCACTAAGTGAAACAAATATATGCATGAATATATATAATCACACCGCTTTATTTTTCGAATAGGTTTTACCCGTATCCACGGACGGGCTGATCTCCTGGCTCCGGGACGAGCATTGCCTCCTGGCGTGTAACTTCAGTGAGGAAATTCCGAAAGATTTAACCAGGTATCAGGACAGGCTAAAATGGACTATTATCAAGAAACCCTGTGTGTGGCCTCAAAAAGTATACGTATGTTTAAGGAAGAATCTTACATTAAATAACAAAAAAGGGAATAGTCTTGGGAAATCGGAGCTTATTTAAAAAATTGTTGTGGTGCTTGTATCTGATCCATTAAACTATATATATATATATATATATATATATAATACCTTTCACAGACGATCCGATAGATAATGCTACCTATTAATGGAGTTAACTTATGTGATACATGCAATAGATATAAATAAAACATAAAAAATAGGCTAGTTACAAAGCCCGAATCAGCCTTAATTTTCTAAGTGAAGGCCTTAACGCTATTGTTAAAAGTTTTGGGTTGTTTTTTACGTGTTGAGCTTGATATTGGCTTGTCTCATTTGGAAACTTATGAATATCAAGTGACTTACTGAAAGCTTTAGTCGATATACTGACGTGTTGTATTTGTGAGCAAAAATTTGATTTGAGCAATTAAAAATATATGCAAGACACGAACGCTTCACTAGGATATAACACTAATGTATGTATCGTTCAGTTAAACAACTCTAAAAATTGTATTTACCCTCGTCACTTACGTATTATATACTCACTTATGTGGATTTTCAGTAAAACAAACTGAACTTGGTTTTCAAGTTCAGTAGGTTTTCAGTAGGTGAGTAGGTTTTCTACTCAAGAACAAGTAGGAGGTCCTGAAGGTACGGATCCGAACGCAATGAAGTGGCTGATAAGGAAACAAAGCTTTCATTTAAGCACAAAAAGAGTATAAATCTCTAATTACTCGCCTATTAGGTCCGCGAGCTCAGTTTACATCGACCTTAACTTGTTCCAACAAGCAGTGCGATCTGGCATGCAATGCAGCTGTTATTCAACCTATTCTGTCTTTTCTATCGGAAGGTCCTACCACACTGTACATGTGTCTGTGCGTTACACTTGTTCTGCGAGTGGGATTCCCTCGACGGCTGTCCTAAACAAAAGAAGATGTTAAGCCTACCACGGATCAGAAGAACCTTATTACCTTCCACCGCAGAGACATTTAAAGGTTACCCTACTTTGTGTGGCTCAAGGTAGAAAGAAGCCAGGAATGTTTTTAAAGGTACAATCCGTATCTATCTCAACTAATAAAATGCCTTTGTTTATATATATATATATATATATATGTCTATAGGGCACGAGTTCACGAAGGATAGGGAAAATCGAAAGACGTCTAAGTGCACTGCAAACAATCCCCATGGATAGCGAAACTCGTGTGTGGTTGAGAAAGGAATTGCGGGTGGTCGTATGCGGAGAAAATATGGCCACTTGCCATTAGGAGGACAGTGCATAGCCTATTTGCAGATAACAAACGCCCTCTAAATTGCAGAAGCAGGCAACAGCTAAGCAAAACCATGGAAAGCAACCAAATGCTTTTGAAGCGCATCGTTTCAAAACGGCTAAAGAAAAACATATTTACAGCTGATTTCTTTTTATTGTGCATTCCGTATTCAAGTAGGCATTGGACTTTACGAAATGTGAGCGACAACTTCTTGGAGACTATAAATAAAGCTTCGGTATTGGATTTATTCAATGTTGCTTATGTTACTGATCGTGGCTTAGGTTATAATCCAGGTTAATCGAACCCGAGCCATTATAAGGCTCTTCAATTACTAGAACAAGCATGAATAATTCCAGAACTAACCAGCACCAAAAAAGATCATCATCCTGTGCAAAGCAAACAGATTTCGAAGTAAGTGTAGCTACGGAAGGGAAAAGAGGAACTACTGTGAGTGCGATCGAATTAATTTTTCAGCACCAAGGAACTAATGAGTGAAATCAAACCGTTGCTCATTGCACACATTACGAAATGGTGACAATAACACGCTGAAACTTTCTATTGATAATTTTATATTGCTTGAGCAATTGTAATTGGAAACAATCAAAGAAAATTCCGCTGTAAAACTTGCATGATCAGAATAACAGCAGATATATTGACATTCAGAGAGAATCTTTTAAACTTATTAGGATATATATTATTTCATGAGCGGCGAGCCCGAATAAAATACATTTTTTGTTTATAAGTTGAATTTCTTTTATTTTCTCCGTAATCTAATTACGCAATTATCAATTTACCGCGACTTTATCCTGCTGAAGTAATTATTAGAGATGTAGATATGGGCAGCGAATGCGTGAAAGTCATGGTAGGATGTTTGAATGCGCCCACAGCAATGTTTTAAATAAAAGTACAGAAAACAGCTTGCATCAAGAATACAATTGGTTTCGTTTCTCGTACTATATTTCACATGTGGACTTTTTACGGCATTGTTCAAATAACATTAAAGATGTGATATCAAACCCGACGGTAGTTTGTAGGCTCGATACTCCAATAATATTTGCTTTGCAATATTAGTGCCTCCTTATTTCCTGTCAAGTGCGTAATGCATGCAGTATCCTTAGCTATGGTAGTAAGAAAGTAGATACTAAATTAATGCTAGTACGAATACGAATGGCTTGTAGACGACATACGTGATAATGGAGGCTCTGATTGTGGCAAGTAAATGTGAAGCTGTACTAAATCTACGCTCTCACCAACTTCAGTTCATCGCTCGTTCAATAGACATATCGCATACGGGCTACATGCGATCGGAAAGTGCAGTGAACGCTGCATATGGGCAAACATATAGCTGGCGACTAATATCTCGCCGGAAAAGTTTGCAGTGGTGGTCTTTGGCCCTGCCTTAAGCCTGAGGCGCACCAGACTCTCGTGCTGGGTCCATAGCTCACTGTGTCCACTCTACTGTACTCTGCCCTAGTTTCTCCAATATGCTCTAATTATCGACCGATTAGGCAGGCGTATTGGCCATTATCCAAGCGAGGAAATGACGATGCCGTCGTGAACGCAGACAGCGGGATTGGCTTGGCCTCTGCGCATGTGATGCAGAATTCGAAACACGGTAGAAACTAAACGAACGTGAAGGCAAGTCTATGTGTAGGTTTAGCCTGTAACGTAAGTACATATGCCGAACTACCTCGAGATGTCGTTACAGGGCCGCTGAAGAGCAGACACTTCTTCGACGGATACAAACGGCAAAGTGAGTTGTATGCTACGGACACAAGTGAATGCTTTATATGCCAAAAGCATAATACGAAAGACAATTATAGATGCAAAGAAAGGGTAGAATGTCACATATGCATATGTGTTTGGGGATATATATATATATATATATACAGGTTTTTTAAAATATCTAGTCGCTAATTGTACACCATCATGGCTTTAAACATTTAATGTGTAATAACACAATTTTTACCACATAGATCTACTATGTAATGTAATTTATGGGATATGTATTTTCTCTGCAGTTAGCGCATCATTGCTTGCTGATTCCTATAATATTTTATAGGTTATAATATGGCAGTATCAACGACTACAACAAAGACGACAATGGCTCCGAACCATTATGAAGTTTCGAGCTGTTGCCTGCCGTTTAGTAGGTAAAAAGACGCAATGAATCAGCTATGTTGGCTCTCAACGCTCGACGTTTTGCTTGACCACTGATCGCGATTGGCCACAGGCGCCATGAGTTGCGTTTAATGGTTAACTCAACTACTTCACAGAATCGAAGCAGAGAATGATGAAGACAGAATCCCCCTTTCTCGATGTCTTACTTCTGCTCTGCGGGTAATTCAGGCAGTGAGCCAGCACGCCATTCTCCCATGCAAGAACATAGCTGGAATCGAACGTGATCGAAAATCTGCTTTCACTAATAAAATTGTTAAAATTGATCTACAGCTTTCAATTACACCAATGTAGCGCATAGGACTAAACACGATCTACTTACTTCAATTCAAAATAAATTTTGACGTAAAGATTATTCTTGTAATGTTTTAACTCACGTCTAACTTTAATAATATCTGCTCCATGGTAACAAATACACTAGATGTGCAAGCCGTGTTCCTCTCTGGCGTAGCATATCAGTTAGATACATTATACAATATGTTTTGGCGTATTGAATGATATTTTTTACAGGATTAAAAACAAAAAAGGGAACATTCGTTACTATTTGAGCTATGCATTTGAGCATTAATATGACTATTTGAGGTATTAATCGCGTGTTTGGTGCAAAGTTAGAATACATGTTTGAATAAAATCATTTAATTATATAGATGTAAAATATCTGATGTAAATATATTTATATAAATTACGAACTCGACTAATAGAAACCAATAGCAATGGTTAATCACAAACAACTGGATAATTCAGATGTCAATATTTGCATTGTTGTTATTATGCTAAATTATTGTTATTATGCTAGGTAGGTTGCTTTCGACGAATAAAACTGACTTTGCATTTTTTTAACATTAAACTTGATCTTGATCCCAAAACTGCTGATTCTGTTGTGTGTTGTCACGATAGCCGTACTGACGCTTTGTTGCTCAAACGCGTTGCTGTTTGAACAGACTCTGCAATTCCAGTCAGTATCAAACCTAAGCGTGCTTTGACAGAAATCGCTGAGTTAATTTCTGGTAGGCTTTACCGCCTGGCTGAGTAACTGAGCGCTGTCTGACTGGCTCAATGAACGCGATCCCCCAACACTGTGACTTGGTTGTTTCGCAACGACCCGCGTATGTTGTACCATATGGAAATCGATAATAAATCCGTCCGGTGGCACTACAGGAGACAAAAACCAGCTCGCTGTTTCTGGCGGGTCGATCATATTGACATGAAACATTCAATACCTCTCAGTGGACGCATGGGATAGTTTAGTGGGAGAAATTATTTTTGCAATGTGAGTTTTATGCCCAGCTGTCTAGACTCAAGATAAGCACCACAAAAAATTAACAGCGTACACGAACACTCTGTTTAAGCTTAAAAAAATTAACGTTTGTTCGTTTCTTTATTTGATTGTCCCTTCCTCTTCCATTCTACTCCCCCTTCTCCCGCCATTTTCGTTTTATGCCCCATTCTAGCTCTATACATATAGGATTTGATTTAACGCTTTTAGTTTATAGCTTATCTAATATTTAAGTACACTCGCTCACGAACTAAAAAGTGGGTATTTTTCTAGCACTAGTAACGGTATATCGCAACATTTACCGCGTGTTCTTCATTGGAAGCTGTCGGGACGAGTCTTACTGTTAGAACAATGATAACAGTAATAATAATAAAAATAATTATAGTTAGTATCAGTATAGTTATTATTAATTATTGCTATTGTTATGAAAATCCAAAATCAAATGTTCAAAAATGTGGGTAGCCCTTTTTTCTTATCCTGGGCCACCGCAGTCGAACCAACAGTCCTACTTGTTTTCGGTCACGGCGGGATACCGCTAGTACGCAGTAGCTGGATCACCCAAGGAAGAGCACAGAATTACGGGGACGAGGGGATTTGCTGGAAGCGGTTGAGATTACGCGTTTTCGTCTTCTGAAATGTCTCGTCCGCTTTGAATTTCGACTCATCTCGTTCATACAAGGAAGCAACACCGTTACGTTGTACGACAATAGGTTATACAGCGTTGTTATGTCTCAGCCTATCCAATAGAGTGAAAGAGCAGTCTGCATCGTTCTTAAAGGAAAGAATTTCTATGCAGACAAGGCATTCAGAATAATTATATGGCTGAAAATACCTTGATGCAGGAATAATCTAAGGCAAAATTTCTTCAAATAGAAGGAGACATCATGGAAATCTTGGTTGACCCACCATCCAAGATTTCTTTTTCCATTTGATTTTCATAGGGTTCAATGATTTAGTATGCAAGTCTCCTTGAGAAACAGCGACAAATTAGCCCGAAACCAGATGAGATAAATTGTTTTGAAGACACACAGACATACAGATTTGTCAAATAATGGAAAAACCAGAAGCCTGTAAAAGTGGACAAAACAGAGACCCGTATAATTAATCACCAAATAGTCGCGACGTAGCTCTAGTACTTTCCCGCAGTAGAGAGGTGATAAAATATAATATGATTTAAATCGGTCACCCTGTTGTGTGTGGGGGTCACTCTGAAGATGATTCTTATTTTTAATGAATCAGCAGAGCTTATTTACTAAAAATAAAATTTCATAAGTCATAACGAGCCAGTAAAGGGAGAATTATTGACAGAGTCGAGCTTCATTTTCCGATAAAAACAAACTGGGGTGTAGTATTTAGCTGCCTAGATACAGGTTCCTTCAATCCGCACTATGATCAATGAGAGCCAGTGGAGGCAAAGGGAGTCAAAACTAAGTAAACTTGTGATTGCTCAAGATTACGAAGGCAGATTAAGATAAAATGTGTATCATTTCATTGAGTATAGAAATATACGCGCGAAACATAGGGCTCACCATTGCGTTCGTTTCTGCCATAAACGGATTGTTGTCGTAAGCTCCGGCTTGTGCGCGAACTATGCCTGCCAGCAGGCCCAAACCCACGGCTTGCACTGCACTCAACTGGTACATCCTCATTTGTGATCGAAACTACGTATATTAATCGTTCACTAGGTCACGTGTTGAGATCATTCAGTCGTTGGGGTATTGTCAATTCCTTATTGTGTTCATAACACTGGCAATTTGCACGTCATATAACAAATACACGCACGGTTCTCTTGATATGGTTGAATTCAACAGTCCTCCTCTTCTACGATCCCATGCAGCCACGCGGCATGACTGAGAGATAGAAATACTCGTGCGTATCGGCAAAATTAAAACAAAATGGGAAGCAATTTTTAACTAAGATCACTAATTAATAAGGCCTGATATGTAATGTTAGATACATCCACGTTCGTTCCCCGTCACCGCGTTTCTTCTATTTTTACGTGTTTCTTTTGTACTACAATTCTATTGCACTACAACGGTCTATCCTTATCATCGTGTACAGTGTGCTACTGCGACGATGTTCCAGAACTCAACGAATAATTTGTCTTGTCGGTGTCTCTTCCTATTTCGTGCCTCTTTGCGCTACTTCACTCCTGCGTTCCGGTGTCGTTTCTCTACCAGCTACTGCCAGCAGTTGCACTTCAGTAGACGCGCTTACTTCTTTTCTTTTGGCTCCGGCGAGCGCGCCATGGTTTTGTAGGCCCCCAAATGCTCGCCTGTTGCGGCGGGAGCCACCGCTATGACGGTGAAGCCGCCGCTAAAGCAGAGGC
>MNPL01012623.1:16060-29909 GCA_002081605.1 Tropilaelaps mercedesae
GTGACGGTAGTTCGCGATGCGGCTAGCATTATTGCCTGTGAATGGGCTGGTCCCTCAACCAGCCAGTGTGCGTGCCCTCGCCGCTTGGCGTCGCGGTCCCTCTGACGCAGTCGTCGTCACCGCTGTCGTTGCATAGGCGCGGAGATGTCCGGCGTATCAGCCATCGTCGAATAGTATTACGTCGCGCGCGAGCCACCGCCGCACCCGACGCTTTGCCCTGTTACTGTTGCTGCTGCTGTTGCTACTGATTCGAGACTGCAATGACGATGTCGTACCATGAAACGCACAGAGTTGTGGAACTACAGTTAGACAGACTATCCACTGAGTCATGTTCACTCATTCAGGCAGACAGGGAGGCGCAGCTGATGAAACTTTTTCAGTAGATCTACAAACGGAGGTGCTCCATAGTCGACTGATGGACCCCGATGACAGCCAAAAACAAACGATTTAACATACACCCGCTAGCGCACAGGCTAGCATATACTGTAGCGACAATGCTTCGAACAAGAATGTGTCTTTCTATCTACTTCTGCCTCTATTATACTCCTTTCGAAGCTCAACCAGGTATTCAAAGGAGTTACAATGTTCATACTATTAAACGTACTCGGACGTTATCACTGTTTGGGGGTGGTGAGACGAGGATGAAGCTGCGCGGCTGGATGGACACCTGACTTGTTCATTTTTATCATGTCGGATAGATTTTCCTGTTTCGATAATTTCCTTTGATTGACACACTTGCCAACAATGGTACGATAATTCATCAATGCACATCGGCATATACTATCAGTGATTGCATATTACCTCATATTATTGTACTAAAAATTCATTAGGCAAAATGATACGCAATGTTTTGTTATTCAGCAGCCATACTCCATAATAAACTCAGCAGTCAAGTATCCAATGCTGATTTGCAAGAGTGGCATCTACGGGAAAAATCCAGCAATCTTCTCTGACTGAAGTAGTGTCACTGTTTTAAGTTTTCAATGTACAAAATACCTTTTTAATCATATATACATGATATATAAAGGTGCTAAAATCCACATGCTTACCTTTTTGTGTTATAAGCAGTGCTTCTCTATTTTCCTCGCAAATCACCGTAAACGGGTAATTACCTGACTAGTCAGTCATGTTAATCTCTAACTGCGTTGAGCTTCTACAGCGTTGGATAAATTGAATATGATTACCGGTTTTAAAATTACTAAACCGCAAATTTGTAAAAGTTAGTTTGGAACCGGTGAGGACCTCGGAGAACTGTAAATTCTCATTATTATTACCGATTCCGTGCCACAGTGCTTATTTATATTATTTATGGCACATTATTCATATCAGCGGCGTCTTGTTCGTTTACTTCATAAATTTTATAATGCGTATCTCGGTTATTTCATCCTGTTTTAGGCTATTGAACTATCTGACAGTCAAACCTCGAAAAGCTGACGAGAAGCAGTCAGTCCACTGTTTCGTAACTCAAGTGTGGCGGCTATCGTTGTTTCGGCTTCTTCTAGCCCACCAGCTGACGCTAAATTTGATGGGACGAGTCATCATCGGCTGCGTTAAATTGTCAAGAGCAAACGGCGCAACCCACCAAAGTGTGGATATCTATTGGTCCTCTCTAATTTCATGCGAAAATTCGTTGCGCGTTTTCCAGGTTTCAATAGAAATTCTGTACAAAAACTCGTTCCGGAACATTCGAGCGTGAACAATGAAAATTATATAATAAGGTAGTATAGAACGACTATTCAACTGTCATTCGGCCTAATAGCACTAGTGATGGAGCGTCAAACGTGAGCGCCAGGCGAGAATAAGTGACTCGCCCGCCATTTTGCTTCTTTAGTAAATGGCCACTTTTGCAAATTCGCTTCAACAGTCCAACTAGTGGGCTCATTCGTTGTTTTATGAATATCCGCTACGACACCTGCTGATGCCATCGATGGCGATGGGATTTGGAAGCGACGTACAAACACGGATAAGAAAGTAAGAAAGAGGAGCAGATTGTTGTGCCCGCGTCGTTGTTGTTACCGTTGTAGCTCATGTTTTTTTTCGTGTATGTCACATTTGATCTGAATTGTCTTCGTCAACTGGGAGGAAGGAGGTCAATTGATTGGTGTCATGCTGATTTGATGATTCTAGTCCAGAATCTAGAGTTGCGGCGCGTCGTCTGTCCACAGCAATTCGATTCACGTGCTCCACCCTCAATTTTCACTCGTAGCACAAGCCAGTAAGAACCGTGAACAAAGTTTTGGCTGCATGCGTTTGTTAAAAGCTGTCGGGCGTGTTCGCTGATGCATCGGTCGGCCAATGCTGATTCCATTGGTCTGGAGCGATGGTCACCAGAGATCTTCGTGCCGCTAACATAGCCACTACCTGGCTTTCTCGAGCTCCGCTCAATCAATGGGTCACTGATACAACAAGAGTGGTGGTAACAGCCGCAATGACATCGTTGCGCAGTCGTCTGCAGTCCGTGGTCTGACCCCAACGCCATCTGACTCGGCGGTTTCGCCCGTTAGTCTGCAGTAATATGGCTCGTTGATCTTGTATCTCGTTTTGTTTTTTTCTACCATGTCGAATGTCGTTGTTATCAATGCAGACGATGACCATGTTTGTTCTCCGAGATGACGTGAGAGTGCTAACGCGAGCTGAATTCTAATCTCGCCAAATGAAACCAAAAAACGTCATTTTTCAAATCTTCGACATACATAGTTTTTTTTATTAAGTTAGCACCGTCGCATCGGTGTTACGATGGGTAAGTCGGGTGTGCACATCACTTCCCTTAGTCTGGCCAGAGTAGCAGAGCGAGCATATAGTGCTATTAGTTTTTTCCATCGTGGCGACTTGGCGCAACAAGAGACAACGCCAACAGCTATTTCTCAAGTTTGCGGCTAGCTTTGGTTTTTTGCTTGCTTGTGTATTTCCTATATTCTACTTTTATAGCTGTATCCAGTAGTTTTTCTTCTCCCTTAGCCAGCCCTCCCATCAACTCTTTGGTCTTCTGTCTTCCCAGCAACGACGCTGAAGATGATCGACTGACACCGTTTTCCATTTTCCAGCAAACGCGATACGCCTGACCCGTCCCGTGATAGACACAAATACAGACACATTTCATATATTCTTGCAGATACCTTTAAATCCGTTGAAAAAGGCAAACCACTTTCGGAAATGTCGCTATACTATGCCAAGCAAGCGTTCTCAGCAGGAAGCAGTAATACTGTTGGACAACAACGCGACGACGACGGTTACCAACCCAACCCCTATTCCCCCATTCTATTCCCCATCCTCCATTACTCCATCTTCATTCAATTCCACAACCCCTTTTTCTTGAGGTTTTCTCAGAAGAGTGAATGATTTTAGCCCAACGGTGTATTACATGGTAACGAAGAAAACTGGAAGTAAAAAGAAGCGGTGGAAACGTGAGTGATGATGATGTGATAATGATGAAAGATCAGCAGTAGATCAGCCCGAAGTCGTTTAGCATCTCGAGTACTCGTTCCCATCGGTGTCTAGTATCTGGCATATTCGCTTAAGTACCTCGACCTTGTTCTAGTAAAGGGAACTATCTAGCAATTCATATTTGCGATGTATCTTGATGACTTTCACTCGCGTTAACCATCGCCATGCTTCTAACATCGTTCGTTTATGGGTCTGCCGATGACTTGTTGTATATGCTTGCATCCATGTGTGCCAAAATGCCAATAACTCTATCCCTTGACACCAAGGGCAGGGACCTCGGCCGGTAAGCGGTGTAATAGACAGCCTGACTAACACATACGGATGGGCTTGGTTATAACTCTTACTTGTGGCTGCTTCTGCTGCTGTTGTTCTTGGTTGCTACTGATTCTGCAAAACAGCAACGGGCCAAGTAGCGAAAAAGTTAATACATCCCTCGTTATGTTTTGTGTACAGTGTGCATCACATACTTAAAAAGTCTATACGAATGAGCCTCTGTTTGTTGGAGCCGAATGTTGAATGCAGAATGTTATCGGCTTGACCATGCTTTACTAGCGAGCTGATCACTAATGAAATTCCCCGAACTGTTGATACACGCTCGCTCAAACCACGAACCCTAGTTCAAGGGCTGACTCATCAGCTGGTGGGTGGTTGTTCAGCTATAATGAAACGTGAGAGATCTTGTCCATGATAGTGCAGATTGCTTTTATATCTTCTGCCTTTTTGGATGGTTTATTCAAGCGTCTTTTCAGCTTACTAGATAGACAGCTAGATACATTTTCACATATATGTCGGTATTTTTCCAATTGGCTATCCCAGAGCCTTCTTCTGAGTCATCATCCTTCTTGACCAGGAAGCTAGAAATCTTTGAAAAATGAACCGTTTGATCGCCTAGAATAACGGGATTGGTCAAGCAGGCAGTTCGTAGCTTCGCGGTGAACTGGCACGAGTAGCAGCTCCGTTTTTTCGAACATGAACTCTCGGAAACGAGCTACAGGCAATCAGCGAAATGGGTCCTCACGGTCAAGCATGCAGACATGTTTAATAGTAGACATACGATACACCTTTTCATCCTTTGAGCGTCCATGGATAATCGTTATCATCTCAGCGTACTTTGAAGTTGTCAGTCGTTGCAGAATATATCCCCAATTTCTGTATTGAGGAAAGATATATGTATATGCATATAATCGGCTCTTTTAAGAAATCTAGGGCTTAAAAGATTTAAGGGTTTATGGCTGTGGTTTCATGTAAGCATTTTTTTAATTTTTGCTACCTTAGCTAATTAAAGGAAGTTTGCTATTACTATAAAGGTTTCATATTTAAGTGCAAAAGTAAGAAGAAAGTACTATTTTATGTTACAGAAACCCACAACAGAAGATGTATTAAAAAAACCACGTTTAGTCGGAGGAGCAGAGGGTCTGACAAAATTTTCCTGTCCAAAAGGCTACCACTTTACACCTTCGAGGGCTTTACAATGATACGCGTGGTATCCATTCCAGTTAACCATCTGTCTGCGTCAACAGTATTACACGTTTTTTTTCACGCGCCTCAAAACGGACACTGTGACTCACCTTTCGGAGATATCTCTCACTTTGGACTGTCCCGCTGTCGAATTTCCGGTTTTACGTATGTATTGTTGGGTAACAAACACAATGCATAGTTTTTTCATGTTCGGAGAAAAGCCGGGAGGGTATAAATTATGATTAATTTGTCGTGTTCGTTAGAAGAGAATGACCTAAAGTGTCTGTTAACTTGGCTGAATGTTCATCTGGTAGTCACCAGATGAACATTCAGCTCCATTAAAAATCTGCCACATACCGTTATGCAGTTGCAGTATGTGGTATAACTCTACTGGACCGTAAGGACTCGTCACTTATTGACGTAACCGTTATCAGCCCACAAAGGGTCTCCTTGTTACTGTGGTATTTACCGACATGCCGGTCTGTTCTGGCCTCTGAACGAGAACGATCGGGTTTTGCACTTGTCTTAGATATTTCCTCACTATCCAATAGGTAGTCCAAGATTTCCTAGACCATATAGTAGGTTTGGTACATGATGTGTGCAAGAAGTCAACTATCCTTTACTTCTGATAAAAGCTATAATGTAGAAGCACTAACTAGACGATCAGGCGTTAGAGCGGTTGTGCTAATCGACGCAATGAAGAATGCTGCCACCGTCATTGCACTCAGATGTGAAATGAAGCTGCTGCTTTCGTATAAATTTTTATTAAATAGCCGATATATTGGATTGCTCCATATGCGGATAAATGTTCATTAGAAATAGATAAAACAAAAAATATACGTATATCACGTTTTGGTGTTTTTATTCCATCTCCCTTTATCGACTTCCAAATGTGCTTTCTACGTTGTATGTAGACCTCTCTTAAAGACAGACTTGTATACGCGGTACGTTCCTATGACACATTTTTGAACAAATCGGTTTTCTCTTACTGGACTATATGTATATATATAATTTCGTACGGATGAAACCTCCTCAGGCGATTAGACTGAACAGCGGGTCCAGGAACGAAATAACTAAGAAGTGATTACATGCATTTTGACCCGAACTTGGGCGAGCGTGGCTCATACGAACTTCCTATCAAAATGACGTTTTTGATTCACAAAGCTCAACGCGGTTGCACAAAGGCCGGAAATGAATTTGGAAATTTTACAATACGATCCAGAACGCTTAGAGTGGCTTGATTCATGCCAAACCTCTCTTGATTAAAGCCAAACACCGATTGTGACTTCGAGGTCCCTTCTAACATTTGATAACTTCTTCGTGAACAATTGCACAAGTTTCACATGAGCCCAAAAGTTGATCAAACAATCAAATTGCAAACAAAATCAAACAATTAAACTTTCTTGTAGCGTTTATGGTATTCTAAGCGTAAACTTACATACGACTGGATATTCTGACCGAGCTTAATAGCTATCCATGTAGTGCAATGCGCGCCGCGACGACTGCCTGTGCACTTTTTTATGCGGTAATTATGTAACATGCAGAACCCTGAATATGGATGGAAAAAAATAGTTTTGAGAGGGTCAACTGTTGCTCATTTTGTGGTATATTTTGTGCTTGTTTTCAACTGAAATAATGGAACTGGTTCTTCATATAGCTATGTACTCCTTGAAATATTGACTAAAGAGAATTAGTTGCCTGTTCAGTTGCAGTTCAGGGTTTAGTCATCATTCGAGAAAAGGAAAGCTCATAAAGTAGAGAATGGCCCTGTTTGTTCCGAAACCGACCCACGAGTTTCAAGGGGTTATACCGTGCAGAACGGATACAAAGAGTACAAGAAAGAAAAGAGGAGGGAAAGAGAGAGAAACGTCAAGTAATATAACCGACGATGGTATTTATTAGCGTTATTATTACGTTGGGCCGTTGTGCGTGCGTGTACCTCAGATCCTTTTATTTCGTAGAGACAGTGTAAGGAACAGTGTTGAGTTATAAGCTTCATTGGACTGTACTGACAGGGAAATACAAATAAATACTCCAGAGAGCCACACACGAGGACACCTACCTTTCGTTCTTGTCGTTGACTTTTACTATCTGGCGAGAAAAAAGGAAGTCACTTGGTCAGAATAATCTGTAAGTGTGCGACCATTTATTGGTGGCACACTGTAAAATTATTAATTAAGCGCATCAATTAAGTCTTCGCGTGAAGTAAGGAAAGTGCATAAGAAACGGCAATAATAATTAGTTGTCTTTAAATTCTACAGAAGGCCGCAAACGTTCGAATTGATCCGTGTCTTCGTAGCATCTCTTTAGTGACGAATTACAGTGACCGGTTCGAAAACTGACTTATTTAAAACGGGGTGAATTTCTTGGTGAATTGCGTTTATTCCTACCCAGGTTCGCGTGAGAGCGCGCGGACACTTTGTGCGGTCTGGTATATTCCGCGAAGCGTCCGTGTGACTGGACTATTGTACCAGTGAGAAGCTCGTAAGTAATAGTCTAGGTACCTCGGTTCACGTCGTGTAGCTACTTACTTTGCTTAGTAACACTTATCTCCAATCCATCGCAAATGATAGCAATTGAAAATTAGGGTTCTATGTCTAGCGCTCAAAGGCATTTTTAGATACTACGGACAAATTGCCATACGGGATACGCAACTCCCATTCATCCATTTCCTTAGTCCTTCATAAGCTCGGATGAAAGCAGCGCTACATTTAGTTTGGTTGGAGCTGTTAAACAAAAAGGCTATTGAAATTAGCTGAAACTTTGCTGACAACTTGATTCCTGAACAAAATAAGGATAGTAGTTAGCGCAACAACAACTTACATGAATATTGTTTATTAATTTCTCCCTATTCATTAGCATACTTGAACCGATGCAACTAACTGCGTATGCGTGTTTATAAGCCCCAAAAAAATGTTACATCTCACTTTTGCGTCATGACTGATTAACAGCGTTCGGTTTGTTGCCAGTTTGCGTTGTCCCGTTATGTTATTGTCCTATGTGTAAAGGATACGTGTGTGAGACAAAACAAATACCTTGCGGATTACTCAGGTCGGGCATGGCATCGCAGCCTCGTGGTCTCGTAGCATCATTATTATAATGAACGGTAGCAGTATCTACCGCGTACCGAACCGCTTGCTATTTTGCTCCTTTGGCCGACTGTGATATTGATACGGCGATCACCGAAGGTCCGCTCGCCGTAGACAACAAAGGTAACAGCAGTAGCTTTTTACCCGTGTTACACTGTATGGCACATGGCGATTAGCGTAAGGCTGAGTGACTCAGCTATACTATGTCGATATACATATATGCCACACGTTTTGAACTGATTTCACAGAACGAGTGTTACTTCATAGAAAAAATGATTAATTGTAAAAATTAGGGAGTGTGGAGGGATTCACCGAAACCTCTATAATAATAATAAAAATATTGATATATCAATTCGAAATATAGAGCAGTATACAATTTAGATTTACTGTTAGAATCGTTGTAGTAATCGCTATATATTAACAGTGTGTTTAACAGCAATAAATAAGTGTCCACCGTGAACCTTAGCTCAGCTTTTATATAATTTGAAACATCTTTGGATCACCTCGGAACCACACAACCAGCATGAAAACGAGAATCAAATTTAGGCTCAGTGCTAAAAAGTTAAAGGTTTAGGCTAAAAGTTTTGACTGTCAGTCAAAGCTAAAAAGTGGTAACTGAAAAGTTATCTGTAAAGCTCAGTGCGCACAATTCATTCTGAGTGTTTGTGCCATCTACATTGCATTCTTTTCCGAGCTATACTGCAGTTTCTTCACTTAGCACACCTTCCGTTCAGATAATGACCTATTAGCACGTAGAAAACAAAAACTTCCTAAATAGCAAGCGACTCTCACTGTGGTAAATCCTATAATACGGTGAATATTGTTATTGGCGGTTGTTTGGATGACACCATGATAAGCCCAAGCGGTATTTGTTTGCACAGATTTAGAAGTAGTTGACTATGGTCTAAATTTGCACATTTCTCTTTAGGTATGGTCAATGTCATTGCCTGATTGCCTTGAATCTAATTTTATTTTTATAGTAAACTACTCAGGCGGCGATAGAAGCGGACATTTGGGCCTCCCTATGCCAACAACAACAATAACAACAACAAGTATCGATGGAACCTATGGGTCTAATTGTAATATCAATGCTTTCTAATTATTTGGTGTTTTGAGAAGAGTAATTGTAATAAAAACGTATCATTGTTCTTATTTATTTAATACAAACTGTTAATACAATAGGTTATGACGCTAGACAATCTCCGTTTTTGGCATGTCACAATTTATAAATTCCATAGAAACCGTGAGGTACGTTTTTCTTTTTGTTGCCAGCTCAAGCAATCTGACGTTTTAGGTTTCAATGTATTAGGTAGTCCACAGAAAACTAAATCTGTTGATCGCCGATAAATTTTCAAATAAATATGTAGGTAGCATGATGGATAGCTCGATATACTATAGCTTGTTCCCATGTCATAGGTTTTCATGAACGTTTTATGTAAGATGTTAAGTGTGCCTTTGAGACCATGCCCCAAGAATTCATCGTGCACGCCCCATTTGAAAAGCGTATTGAGTTAAAAATAGCAAACGGGGTTTCCGGTTCCTGCGTGATAGATACTGAGCACGAGTGAGCACGGATTTCAAGATTATGAAGGTAGAAAAAAACGAGGACGACCTAGGCACGAATTAGGTCATAATGGACAACATCAAAAAGTGTTCGGGCGACATGCGAGTGCGTCTCCTTACGTGCCACTGTGGTGTATAACATGTAAACAACTGCTCTGTTCTTTGGTAATACGAGCTTTCAAGCTAAAATCACCATTGGCTTACCTCAAGCTATAATAGTCTTATATTATACTCTGTTCTGTTACGTGGGACCCGATGAAGAAAAGCGATTGGGAGTTGTTTGAGAGGATATAATGAAGGTTTCTGCGTAAGGCTGAACTCAGAGACAATATGCATAAACACACCCTCAAAACTCCTGATAGTAAGGAACAGACTCAAAACAGTCGTTTTGAGAACATTTTATACTCCGCCTGCACTATAAAAGTTCACAGAAGGTTCACATAAGGTAAAATTTTCGGTTTGTTTCGTTTTCTTTCCGTTAATAATTGGTTGCGGTGGTCCTACTTTTACAATTTACAGTAAATATACGCATACGAAGTTCCGCGCGCGTATTCTTCGGTTTCCTTAAATCATCCTGCAGTTATTTCATCGGAATTTGGTAAGATATCGATCGGATATTATAGTTAGTTATAACGGCGCTTCGTTGGGGCTTTGTTTGCAATTGACAGGGTCGTTAATGCATGAGGGCTGTGCAGAATTGATGGTAGATTGAAATCAAGTTTTGTAGCTACATAAGGTATCATATCAATGTCAACTTTCTCAGCGAATAGCCGTCGTTCGTACGAGTGGTAACTCACCGTACACAAGTGATATTAGCTATTGTTGTTTCTAGCGACGGATCGATGGACGGCAACACATTGTTACTTACGACTGGCAGTTAAATATATTGTGTAATAGAAATTGATACCAAGAGTAGCGATGTGTCTGTCTTCTATTTTACTGGGAGTTTCTACTCGGTTTCCGATAAATCGTGTATTAGTAGACGTGATGAACAATGAACCTGTTAGGAGCACACAGGATTTACTGGAAACATCCGGTTAAGTTATATGACTAACGAGTCAGGAGTAAAACAAAAAAGTGACCTCCCGTTGGAATGCGTCATGTATATCAAATAAAATCTATTAACCAGTGCTTGCAGTAGTTTTTGTGAGAGAACGAGTAATTTGTCGTTGGTCCTTTACAGTAGCTATGTTGGGGGAACACAATGGAACGGAACAATGGGAGTCCTTTGAATGCGAGAGTTGCCATAAATTACAAAACAGTAGGACTACATTTTAAAGCCACAATAAGACACAAATGTTGGTGTTTCCAAAAGCCTGTACACAACCGTTTCTACATCCAAGTAGGCAGTATAGCATCTTTAATTACTCGAACAATCTCAAGTTTTCATATATAGAATTGCCAACAGATGCACTGTCTTTCAATGAAGGGTCTGATAATGTTCAAACTGATGTCCGCTTATTATTATTATTATTTATTGCATCACCAACTAGAAATAATTTTTGTTAAATGAAATATCAGCGTCACTAAGCTCTGATAGATAGGTGGCAGGTCTCTTGGCGGCAACGAACGTGTACAATGGGCGCTATGACTAAATGTGTGAGCGCAAGGCTTTTGGAGCAGACATGAGTTGGGTACACGGTCACCACACGTCATCACTTCAAATGTGATATTGACATTGCTTTTGACAGACTTTACACTGATAAGGACTAAAGTAAAACAAGTCTTATTGTACCAGCGGACCCAACGAGCTGTCGGTTGCTACGCATTTTGCGTTAGTCACGTGTTAATCATAGTCACCCAACGTGCTTTGATGTACGTGGGTTTGAGGGCAAAACAGACCATGCTCTTATGGCCGCTTATGAGGCAGCGGCTGAACTTGCAAACGCTCAGGAACGCTTGAACTATTGTGCTTGACGAATGCTCCATACAGACGACCGAACGACGCTGTACTGCGACGCTTCCCATTGCTGCCCGCTGGATTGAACGTTTGCAGAAACGGCGCCCACGTGAGCAGATACATATTTGGGAAACACCCATGTGCTGGCACATCGTGAGCTCTTGAGATATACCAGTTTTTTCCATCAAGAAACAGTTACAGGTATACAGTTTAGTCGACTCTAGGATCTATATATGGGACAAACTTCGGCATAAAATTCGTCGGGATAAACGTCGGCATAAAAAAGACGGCGTTACAAGGTAAAGCAGATCGGAAACAAGCTACTCTTTATAATTTTGAGACTCATGTGAGTACCCAATGAAGTGACGCTATAAGTTGCTTAGTGTCTTAGCTTTTGACTCGCTGCGTCTTTGGCAAATAATAGACAGCTAGAATAATACATAGAATAAGCTAGCATAGAAACAGCTAGAATAATAAACAGGCAAATAATAGATAAAAGGACTTTCGTCTCAAAGGTTTGAAAGTCACACATCTTAAGCACTTTCTTATACTTCCAGAGCGTTAGATATTTCGTACATATACGGCAGAATTATTTAACAAATATTTAAAATATATTTGATCAAAATATGTAAAAATATTTTTGTACACAAAAAGCCTTGGACGTCGCCAGGTGTATTCTCGTCGCCAGATGATTTCTTCTGTGCTTAAGACTAATATGCACTGATGTGGTCATTTTTACATATCTCCTATTTTCCATAGCCGCACGTACCGCGTATACCTGCTATTGTGTGGCTGAAGAGAGTCTTGATGATGTCCTGAGTATTTCAAGTGAACCAGTAACTTCCCATTCGGTCCAACGTCGCTCAGGTTTAGCTTGGTGAGTTGTTACTAGGCCTCGTGTATACTTCCGTACCACTGGGTTTAACTCCGGCAACAGCAACTGCTCACAAAGTATACTTGCATTATGTACTAACAATTGGCTGCTTAGTTATCCCAAATCATTGTACAGAAGATGAAATAAGCCTTAGATTATATAAATCATGGTTTAGGGTTGGTAAGGAAAACGTTTATGCATTCGGTGTGCAAGGCTTTTCTGTAAAGCGTTGCGCCTTCCTTTAGGCGCGTGTAACAACATCATCGTTAATTAAGTATAAATAGTTCATGCCTTTTTAGGATCGTTTGTGAAGACCGCGATTGCGATGAGAGTAGCAACAGAGAAAAAGAAGGCTGCCATGAAGAAATACATGTCTCTGCGGTAACGTTCCTTCGTCTTTGTCAATTCCGAGTCAATGATAACTGGGATATAATGAAAGAACCATATGCAGAAAATTTTTATGACTACCTTTTTCTCGTACCCCATTTACGGGATATGTGACGGCTGATACGTAAAATTTGGAAAATTCGGAACCCTTAGAAAATTCGTTTGTTTCTGATCCATGCTGCTGTACACTGATCACCTATTGTATATTTTTAGTTTCGCTAGGTTATCTCACTTGGAATTGTGTTGAAAGTGCTGGGCTACAGAGACTTAAGTTTGAGTTGAGGTGGTAATTTTACTAAAGTAGCGAGTACACTAACCTGACATACGCGTAATATCGGCTCCATCAGGCTTTTTCAATAAAAGTCGTTCGCTCTATGATTGGCTTAAGACGAATTCAGATGGACGTTCACTAGAGAAATAAATTGAAACAGACATACCTTCGTAGAGAAATTTTTTGACGAACCTCTTCTGTGGGTTACTGGTTTTGATCTTAAGCTTCTTTTTCATTCTGAGCTTCTTATTCCGCCTAAATGAGGGCGTTGAAATTAATGTCGGGTAGATGACGATACTTGAGGAATGTCGTTCATAGGTAACACGACATGCAGACCTAGTTCTGCTGCCGATTTTCCTCGACTTCGACATCGTTATGCTCACGCCAATAAATAGTATGCTGCTCAGTGCGCCCTGAGCTCAGATTCCTTACCTATTCTTATTGCCACCTTTCTTCAACTCCAGCATATGAGGATAGATGTAGAATGTGGTATACGTAATTTTGCACACAACGGCATGCCTAGATTTAAAATAGGTGAACTTCATGTATTTCGCTGTCACGGCAAATCTTTGCAACGTGAACAGCGCATCACTATGCTGTGGCGGAATTTTCTGATCAATTCCACATTAAGCGACGTTACTATGTTGAGGTAGCGAAATTTTTTTATTCTTTACTGAAATGTTCATATATGATGGAACGAAAAGCCCGTATGCATTTTTAGACTCTACACGTCATTCCAGCCTTTATTATTTCTGCTTCACCGTGATATATTTTAGCAGCTATAATAGTTACATCAAATCGATTCATGTTTAATAGATACTTAGAATATATATATATATATATATATATATATATATATATAC
>MNPL01012636.1:9375-26663 GCA_002081605.1 Tropilaelaps mercedesae
CTAGTAAGCGTCGTTCGCGGATCGTTATCGCGGATATGTGCGTTATTTTTAACAGTTGCTTTATTTTGCTGGGGAAACAAACCAGCCGCCGACGTCTTGAATTTGATAAATTTTAGGAGCATAATTCACTCTCAAATGCGGTAAGCCAGAAAGAGTTATCATCCCCAAGTAATCTATTTTCATCGTGTGGATGATTATTTTCTAATAACCTATTTTTTCGTTCTTCTCAGCGTTATTTCGATGGATGTATATCATACGTAGCGTTTGGCCTAATGAATTATGATCATAATTCGCGCATGATTTATGCATGTATTCCACTGACACAAAAACAGACAGTTAGGTGACGTAGCATTCGTAGTTGGAAAATGGCATATTTCTTACAAAGGACTATGATAGCTTTACTTAACTATTGCTGGTCTATTGGACGTTAGCAATTATCAACAAGGCCATTACCAAACTAACTAGAACGTAAATTTTTGCAGGAGAGTTTTCTTTGGCGGACGACGCAGCCTGGACCTCTTTCGTATCAGGATCCTCTTCGAAGTCTTCATAAGAATTGGAATAATCGTCCTTTCGACTAAAGCGTGCGGAAGGTGCCCTTTACACAAAAAACAATAAATGATTCAAATTTCAAGAACGCTGCGTAAGAATTATACATATCACTAGAAAATAAAAAAATTCATTCGATCTAACTCATCCATTCCATGGTCCGATATTCCCACAATCGTCACACGTTGCACTTTATGATGATACCGATGAAACTGCTAATGAGCTCCACTTTGCACTATATTGTCGACATGTGTTGAGTTTCTGAATTCATTTTTTTGCTTTAAAAGTAACTGCCACCAATTTGTGGCATAATGTTACTTGTTGAAACTGCCCGTCACAAGTTAGCGAGACCATGTTTGTCAATCGGTAAAGCCATTGCACAGCATGTCATTGCTCCTTTGAGAAAGTTTGTAAGAAAAGTATGTGATTTTCTTTCGGTTGTGCTGTGGCATCTTTCCGACGCCTCACTTACTTTTGCATAACTACGCTCTTCCAAATCAGACATCGCTGGACTTTGGGAATTCCTCTGCGAACAGATATGCCGCTGTCGGAGATGTCGAGATAGACCTCACGACTTGTAGTAAAACGTGGCCAGGATCTGCCATTGCTTAAAAGTGGTATTCTGTAACCAAAATCTGCACTCAGTTGATTTTTAAACAATAATTTACTGAAACCAACTGTGTAGGGAACTGCTAGGTAATACTGTTTGCGGGAAAAGGTGGTACTCAACGCAAGTTATTTAAAAAACCTTTTTATTCGCTTCTGAAGTATTGACAGAAACATCTATTAGTGCTGAGGTAACATAATTCCTATTATTTTTACCAATAATAATAATAATAATAATAATAATAATAATAATAATAATAATAATAATAATAATAATAATAAGAATAATAATATGTATCAACACAATAAACGTAGATCTATGGACAACAATGCATCATCGTTAGGCTGAGCAGACAAATCTATGAGACTGTCTTTTTTGGACAAGTGCTAGGTGATAATTAACAATTAGAATGGAATGAAGAACCAACATCAAGCAGCAGCTGTTGAAGGCAAATTAACTGCGGAACCGTCGATTAGTATAATTACTTTAATTGACAAGAAAAGCATTTGTTTTTGATGAGTCTGCACTGGTGTCATTGTATTGACCTTATTGTTTCAATATTCACACGCTTACGGCGTCTGGATTATTTCTAGTCCATATTTACGTTACCATTTTGTATAGTGCGGACCAGTCTGGAAAAATAAATCAGTAACTTAATATGAAGACTCCGTTATCAGGTAATTTTGTGACGACACTCACTTGTCATGGCCATCTTGAATGTGACAGAATAAAAAAAGTTGAACATGTGCCCTTCAGCCGTAAACAGCGCAGTAATAAATGAGGATTACTGTGAATATTCGAGTTTTTCCAAGTGATTTCTTGGCATAGAACTTCTACTAAATTATTCTTCTATGTCGCACCCATATCCATATCTTCGCGCTGTTTCTAAGATTTCTAAGAACGAAGTCGTGACCTGAACCTGAGTGGCGCACACTTGTGAGTACACATATCAGAATGACGTGAGGCTTTTTGAAAGTGAGCTTAAATATGCATGCGTTTATGGCAGTTCATTTATTGGGTGCTAATGTCAACGACCGGTTCTAAATGTTAGATGGACTGCGGATGTCTGTCAACGACAATAAAACTCATATGGCCATCGTGGCGGCCGGCATTAACAACGCGACCAAAACTCCTTCATCTACCACTGGAAATCTTATCGCTTGTTCGTTTCGGTCTAAGCAGCAGTCGTTCCCTTCTTCCTTCGTTGTATGCTTTATTTGGGGAATGTGTTGTCCCGGACGTGCTCGATCCGAGCTTTAGTAAATGCTAGATCTATACTCTCTATTCTTTTAGTAAATGCTTGATTCAGAGACAAGTAGAACTATGGGCGGTGAGTTGGTTTTTCCTCTGCTTCACAGAAGTGCATTAAAATGCCGTGAAAGGGTGACTAAAAGATGCTCAAAGGTTTGAGCGACCTGTGGAAAGATCGTGAGGCTTTTTTTCTAAGTTACAGCACACTTGAACACATTAAAAAAACCTAAAAATGTAGAGGAACAGTATCTTCAGGTAAGAGCGCTCATGCACGTCTTGATAATTTCCAACTAGCTATATGCCATTATAGAAACCCTCGTATGTAAAACATGGCTTTTCCATTAAGCATCATTTCGTCTCCATTGAGGCTACGAAACCTAAATGACACACTGCAGCAGCATTTGCCTAGAAACGACAAATTAGATGCAGCACTAAATTGTTGTACATAATATGTATCTCGAAAATTTTCGTAAGTAGATTTGGCTTGTGCTAGGGAGTCGTGTCAAACAAGCCATGCGATGTTAACTACAAAGGTACAAAGGTTGCTTAGACCAAGCGTTTGCAGGAGGCAAATCCCATCGTCACTGTTGTACTCTCCAGGTCAACGTCACGTAACTGTATGCAAATAAGAGCTACTCCGTCACTTATCTTATTAGAACGCGTAACTTCTTCTCAAAGTTGCAAGTACCTCTACGGTCGACATAATCATTCGGATAGGCTCCAGAAGGACCAGTGGCAGGGTTTTGTGGAGCTTTTATGTTCTTACATAATGGCGACAATGCGGCGACGATTAGAGCTCATATTGCTTGTTCTGTCGTGGTTCAGATCCCATTTTTCGTGAGGTGGCTGTCAACGTAGTTAGAATTCATAATGATATTGCTGTTTTACAGTGAGACTGCAGTCGCGACCCTAAGCACATTGTAGAGTCGATGTCAGAATAGAATAGCGGCTAGTTTCGTAACCAGATACGATTTCGTCGGCATTATTTGCAACAAATTTTAAAACAGATTTGCACAATTTAAGAAAATATGACATTTTGTTGCACCTTTTAACTGTGGATAATTTCTTGAATGAAAAATCAATGCCACAGCCGACGGTTGAAATTATTGGAGACACTTTTGTATAGGTTCGCGAGTTTACTAAGGCTACCGTTGACTGCCATCTCCGAGCTCCAAGTATGTTTTAATTTAATCCCAGGTTGAGTTTGCTTGGCATCCCAATAAGCTTGCGAGGCAAATCTGTGATAAGTGTGGAAAGATAGGCAGAGTTATTTACAGCTATAACTTACCCGCCGCGTGTAAAACTTCCCCAAAGCTGTTGAATATCCTCCAAAAGCTTTTCTTCAAATGGGGTGTAAGTCAAATTTTCAACGGTCTCGTCAGCCTTCGTCACGCTATCTTCCATGAGAAGATCTTTAAGTGATGGCAGATTCCCGAGAGTGAAGGGCAGTTCCTCGCCATGTAACACTCCCGGTATATCCTAATATTAGAGAAGGCACACCGACAGGGACAATTAATTGTTAATGGACAGGACTCCAGATATGACACACTTAAGGCGGTTTACTTATAGGTACCGATTACGGGGGCGTAAGTCACATGCGAATTTTAAATTCAATTCGAAATCTTAAAACTGACCCCACCTCGTAAAGGCTGTAGGAGGGCCGATGTCTGAAGAAGTATCGGAACACGTTAACTCCCCTTAAAACAGCAGCCTAAAATACAGAAAAATAAATGGTGGAAATAAATGTTTTAACAGGTGAAGGCTACCTCGCTTTTTTCTTCTGCCCGAAGCCTGCGGCAGCCCTTCAGGCGCTGTATCCTTAAGAAATTGTGTGACAATATTTAAGATAATTACAGTTTTATTCGTTCTACAGAAGGCAAATCCAGCAGACAACAATACGATAAAATGCCTCAGTTAAACACAAATCGAACGACTAGGTTACCTCAGAGTAAAATTGGGCAGGGCAAGTGAAAAAGAGGTCGGTGGCGGCTTCGGCGACCAATTGCGTCACCTCATCCTCAGAGTATTCACGTTCCTCGGTGAAGTACACGTTTACAATACGACGGCTCTCAGCTAGCGGAGTGTGGAAAACGGCCCGTAGAATCCCAACCATTGATGCCATATAGCCCACACCCAAAATCAACCTTCTAAACAGAGTCAACGTGATGTGTTGGAAACGCAACAGATCAGAGTTTGTTATAAATAGCTGGATATTTTGATTTGTAGAACCATTAAAACATTTTTCGTTCATATTATTATTATTATTATATTATTATGATTATCTTTGTTATCATTATCGAATCTTCTCCAAGGCACAAGCGTATACTTTCCTAGCTCAACTTAGTCACTCACCTCAAGTTTTCGTTCTTGTCAAAGGCGCGTTTTGCAAAAATGCTAGCTTCTTGCTCATTTGTGCCTATGATAATTTGCTCGATATTAAATTCAGCATTCTCAAGTTTTGTAGGATCGAAAGATGCGTAGTCTGAATAAACCGGTGGAAGAGCCATACCTTCATGACCTGCAAATAAGTAAAACAGCCATCGATAACTTCCACGTGCTATTGTTCGCTAGAATCTAAACAAAAATATATTAATGCTAAGGGTACGATGACGGTCTATGATAATATTTTACTCTGACAGCCATAGTGCTTGGTATTTGTAGTTCCAACCAACTGTTAAAATCACTTTTCTTTAATCACTTTTCAAAGTTAGATAAGTAACGCATATGGGAGGTGCAAATAATATTGAGCTTGAGGGTTTTAGATTAAAGCACTGTGTTAAAATTATGTTATTATCATTCATTCTCTATTATACTAATATGTACCTTATTACTGACACCACACTAGTTTTGTACTTTGTCGGCAAGATTCTTTGAAAATGGAACATATAGAAATGTTATGGTATTATATTTTTGTGGCATATAAGAGGGGCCCGAACGAGAGCGGTGGTGTATTAGTAGAAAGGAGAATGGTGGATTTTTATTTCTACGAGCTGTTGAGATTAAATCCGAGTTTGCGAATGAATACTGTGCTGGATCAACAAAAGTTTCTCCAGCGACGCAAAAGTCCTGGATTTGGCAAAAAACGAATGCAAACACTCATTTTTTTAAGAATCAACACTCAAATAATTATCGCCCCAGATTAACTACTTTGAAGAAACCTCCTCCGCCAGTTTATTTTTTGCAACGCAGTCTAAACATCGACATTCAGAGATACAATATTGTTTTGAGAATTACAAACCAAGTCGATCAGCCGCTTGCACTAGTTCTCGTACGTCGATGGCTCGTAGACAATTTAACTGGTCCCGGGCATCGCCTTCGCATCCTAAACTTTCAGCGACCCTAGGGCAAAATAGCGATTCTTTCTTAACGAGTATCGTGACAATAATGGTGGCTTTTTCCAAAAACATCAGTTGGCATTTTGACCTGATACATATCTAATCTGTGAGCGTACTTCGGCAGGGCACAGCACAAGTTGCATATTTAATCCTCTTACGACCCTATTATATTTAAAAATATACCGAACATCCGCTCCATGCGACTTTTCACTTGGATAATTGAAGCTGCTGCGAGCTCAATTTGGCTTTGTATCGAGTGCACGCCCCAATTGTGCCCTGCATTTCAAATGACAATGTACATCAAGCTAAACTTCAGTGTTCAGAAAAAATGAGGCTTACTTAGAAAGCTCGTTGCGGGGTATTTTGCTGAGCGAATTGAGAGACAAGCTGGTGCCACTCTGAACGATCAACCTTCGGAAGAGCCCTGCGCACAGAATGTTAATCACTAGAGGGTATTTCACGCCAATAAAATGCAATAACATTTGATATTTATTACGTATAGACGGTTTTCGCACTGTGTGTTGGCCGATGTCAGTTAGGCTTATTTTCGTTTTAGTTAGGGAAGACTAATGGTCGAGCGCTAATGCTAAACGCTGCATGCTCATTTGACTTAAAGCGATAAATATGCCTAGTCCATTGCTTACGAGATTCGATTCTTGCCTTTGCGCTCTACAAGCAACCAAAAATGGCGCAACACAGTTATTTCTGTCACTGATTTGTAACTACAGTCGTACCAAGAAAATTTGCAAAAGCAAACAGTACCATGAGGCCTAGCAAAGTGACGCGCAAGAGCTTTCTTACCCTTCGCGTGGGGTGATATGGCGTGAAGGGCTGCAGAAATAGCGCCTGCGCTATGACCACATACCGTAACTTCGGCAGGATCACCTGAAATCCATTGATTCAACGATTTAGATCCTATTAGAAAGACATCAAGTTTATTGTTAGGTTAGACAGTTTGACTAGGAGCCTAGGCGGCTCGCGGTAATGCCTGCACGCCAAAGCTATCTCGATTGTGACGTCTGCCTTCGTAATTTACTTTTTCTTACTTGAAGATCGTAACACTCAATCGGAGCACTCACACACGCCACAAGAGCCTGGATAGGATACAAGCGGTTAAAAACTATTACATCAAGAAAATGGCTCAGTGTTCAGAACAAATTTAATTGACACGAAGGTTGTTCGTCATGACGAAGAGAAGAACCGATGACAGAAGTACCAGAAGTACATGGCAATGGAAGGGGTGAAAACGCCATTGGTGCCTACAAATCGGGTTATTTGTGTAAGATTTAATCTGCGTCAGAATTTATATATTGCTTTACGTCTCGAGCACAACAGCGTTCCATATGCCAAAGATTTCAGACCTGCTTTCCTATGACCGCATAAAATTGGCTAAGTCTATTCAGCATGCTACGATAATAGTTGTTTTCTTATTTATATGAAAAGCGACTGGCAACATAGTTCGAACTCGTTGAAACCTCGTAGAAAGTTTTTTATAGAATTTCCGCCACATTTGCGTAAGAGAGGCAAAGACGCACCGCCAAAAAGTGCAATGTTATCCCGCACCCAACGCAGCGCAAGGTTCTGATCCCATAGGCCCGCAGTGCCCGTCAGCTCTGGTAAGTCAGGGTGGTGTGCGAATCCCAATAGGCCGACGCGATAACTAATTGACACGAAAATGACCCCATTCGTGGCGGCGAAAGCCCTGCCATCGTAGAGGAATAGATCCGAACTGCCCCACTGGAAGCTGCCGCCGTAGATGAAGACGAACACAGGTTTCAGGCCCTCCTGGCAAAAGAAGAGATAACATCGGAAAAAAGTTGTTCAAACCAGTACGGATCAGGTTAAGAACTGGCTGCAATCGATGTTAATTATAATTCGCTTACAAATCATTATCGAAACTACTAAAGCGCCTTGTTGTTAAAAGCGGTGGTTGATGTAAATCAACAAATGAGAAAGGTGTGTGCGATATTAAACCCGGCAGAAAGAGGGGAATGATAGCAAGAAAAAAAATTGGGTCTAGCGGAGATCGGTAGTGCAAATGAGCGAGAGAAATAAGGAAAGTCAATGAATGTATGGCGAGGCCATGTGAAGGCGCTCAAATTTGCTCAGGCGTCTGAAAACATTTGTTGGGGGGCTCCAAGATAGGCTGCCGCCGAGTCGTAGACCAGAAGACACAAATGAGGGCACGTGGACTGGACATTTGTTAAGGCCATGTTCGATCAGACGGTGATGTCCTTCTTTAAAATTAGGCTCAAAGGTTAGCCTTATAGTATACGGTATGAGCACGCTGGTATTTGAATAAGAAAAGGGACCAGAATGGTAATTGGCGTGATTTCATATTAACGACGCGGTTAATCAAACTTGTTTATTTAACATAGTATTAACATATGTTTATGAAAAAAACTATATTTATGAAATTTCAACGTGCACGTCTAACCACCCCGTCTCCATGTTGTTGGCCAAATCGGATGTGTTCACATCGTTTCTGAACGTTCGGTGACTTGACAGCGCAGCTAACGGGAAAAAGCTGCGGCACGAAACGCAGAAACGAACGGTTAATTATTGCCCAACAAATAAACGCTGTAATTGTGGGGCCGTTTATTGCAGTACGCACTTTATTACCGTGCCCTTGACGGTTGATCGGAGAATTGGTTTACCGTCGCATTACTACCGGGATCGAGCTTGGTGTGGGTCACATATAATACTTGCTCAGCAAAAACAGCTGAGGCTTGATGGGTAGTTCAATGCTTAACTCGTTTGAGACGGCTACTGATTTCCATTCAGCCTTGATGCCATGCATTCGACGTTGATCTCAATGACAAGCCGTCAGGCAGCTGCTGATTTTGACTTAGCTAGAGCACTGGTTGAAGCTCATTTCGAAGTCTAAGTCTGAACCAGACAAAAGTAGGCTATATTCAGCCACTTCCGAAGGACAGGTTCGGCAAATGAGACAATGTTTGCCGCAAGTTTTGCTGCAGAGCAGTTCGGCCGTATCTTGCAATCAGACGGTAAAGGATATTGAGGCTGGACGTCTAATCAAACTGGCAATTCTGGGACGAATGGCGGAGCGCACGTAATTACCCTTTGGTTGGTGAGCTATACGTTCGTACACACACAAGCTATAGGGTCGTTGCTCCGAACTCACAGAGCTCAGGCTTATATAGAATATCTACCAGATCAGCGATGCCCTAGCCAAGTAATATGTGCAATACTTTACACAATATCTGGCTTATTCGTTTGGGTCTGCCTTTTGCTTTATATCTAGGGGTGTGAACCGCATAAAAGGAGGAATAGATGAGATGTTATAGATAAAACGTTCCTCTTCATTATCTATCCACTGACGTCCGGGTGTATGCACAAGATAAAGCTTACTATCATGCTTTGTATTTTATTATCATGATGTATTTTATATTATATGATAATCTAGAACGCGTGCAAAGTCTAGCGTATAGACAATCACTTACTTGAACCGTGCCGGTTGAAAGGTCTACTGCCGGTCTCCATATGTTAAGTGAAAGACAATCTTCCGACGAGTGGTTCACGTAGTAGAGGTGCAGATGTCGCGAAAGCCACTGATCGGCCTGTGGGCAGCCAAAACGTTTTCGGTCGGCCTATAACAAAATACAGACGTTTTTACATTCTCAAGGCGCTTCTCTAGGCAAATAAGTCACTTCTTAAGATTGAACGCTATCCAGGTTTGTTGATTGGTTAGCGCTGTTGCCTGTGACGCGCGAAATCTACTGTAATCTACATTCAGCGCTCGGAATTAACGTTATCTTGAGGAGACGATGCATCGATAGTTTGAAGCGCCCTGTTGTACCGCAAAAATAAATGTATTTCTGTCACGTTCCAAAGGGACCATATATCGTACTATTTTAGACAGAGAAACACCAAAATCATAAGTAGGAGACAAATAAAATAACGTCGCCTTGATCGTCTAGTTTCAGCTCCGATAATAATCCATTTGGCGTTTCTCACTTGACAGATCGACGTTTTGTCGCGATCTGATCATCGATTGCAGCGTCAATGTTAGACCAGTGCATTAGACCAGTCGACCGATTTTCATTTTCCGGAAATTCTAGTCAAATCGCCAGATTATAGTTTGATTTGGTAGTGTCTTTTTCAATGTTCTCTAATGATGTGTATTAACTAAGCGTATTTTTACAACTGAAATGCGACCTAAGACGAAAACTTCCTTAAGATGCGCAATTATTGTCAGTGCGTTCAATCGACTCGATTTTCGTGTCACTCTATGATGGATCGTGCAAAAAGTAGAGTGTTTCCACTTTGTCGGAAATTTTTACACTATTAAATTTCCGACGTAGAGATCTGCAACAAAACTTCATAACGACGGCTCAATTAAAACAAAAGTGCT
This sequence comes from Tropilaelaps mercedesae, assembly GCA_002081605.1. NCBI lineage: Eukaryota > Metazoa > Arthropoda > Arachnida > Mesostigmata > Laelapidae > Tropilaelaps > Tropilaelaps mercedesae. The sequence goes on from MNPL01012636.1 coordinate 19,493, forward strand.
GTAAGCATAGAAGTTCTTTTCCGGCTCGATACGAAATAGATCTATCCTTCGTGGAATTCTAAAAGAAAGTGAATATACTCAGTCCTCGGAAGACATACTGAGTGAATTTTGTTTATTATGTCCAGAGTTTTAGAACAGTTAGTTGTGTTCGTTCAGCATTATAATATAACGAACTATTAGAGGCATTACGCATATTAATTCCCGTTTCTGTTTGGTCTCATCATCCCCGTTTATTCCCCGCTTCGGAGCTCGCATTAGCTCGCTTTTGGAGAATTCACTTCGTTAAAAGTAACATAAAAGTAAAAGAACTCACCTTAAGCACACCTTGCCAAGGTGTTACTGGCTGTGCTTTAGTGAAGCGCAGTTCACCTACAGGCGGTCGACCGAACGGGACTCCTAAGAACGCTTCAATGTCTCCGTCTAGACGAACCCCTTGGACTGATCCGTATGAGATGTTTACCAGGGGGCCTAAACAATTGAAGTGTGACTTTCAATTTTATCGCCAGAGAATAGCTATGATCAACAAAAACTTTATAAAAGATATCCTTTAATAGCCGCCGATCAACAAAGATGCCAATAAAATTCGACGCAACAAAAACGACGCATGAACAGATCTCTAGTGTGTCCCTTAGAGTAATCGACAAAAACTAGTATCCACTGACTTACATATAACGATAGAAAAACTTGAAAGAAGCGATAATAACGCCCGCTCGAATTTCAGGTGTGACTATCCATCTCCCGCAAATTCGAGTATCTAACAAATGATTCAATTGCTCGCAACGCACATAAGTGGTAGGCCCAACAGTGAGTTCACCATTAATGTTTTGAGATCGTCTTACTATCTGAAACGTAGTACATTATCTGTAAGTGTTGTTTCTCGTAAAAAATTGCATGGAGGTGTACAGCGGCGATGCGACCTATGATTGCTCGACACGACAAAACCTTATGAAGAAAACGACATACATTCGCAATCCGCATACGTAGGTGAAGACTGACTGCGTAGCACACCTTTTTACCTGGCACTATTGAATACTCGGTTGTGGATGACAGCTCAGCTCGGGTGTGCGTAACCCAAAACCTTATCATTCCCAGCAAAATTAGAAGCAGCCGCATCGTCTGAAGTCAGCAACGTGGGTAGGACCTGTAATCAACAGCGGCAACATGCTAATGGGGCCAATAAAGCTCACTAAGTGAATATTGTAGCATCACTTATCTCTATTTACCTGCTCATACGAGCCCAGAAATAGACTTCATCTACACATACATACTTGAATGGGATGTATCACAATGGCGAATTTGCCCTTTTCGTCTTTGCAGAGCAATATCTATAATAACGGGGTACCTCTCACTGCCACTCAACAATGCCGACAACTCAAATACGAGGTCATAGAACACAAATAGGACTTTAGTCATATTACAGTATTCATCCAAAACTAGAAAACCTACGCAAATTGAGCCGGAGTGCACAAATATCTCTATGAGACAGATTATGCATAGGCCCTGTAGATGAGAAATATGTTTACAGATATTCGCAACCTAAATTGGCGTGTAAAATAAATCATCGGCGGCAGTTTGACCACGTTTAATCTTTGCTAATCGTCATCATATATATATATTGTGTTATCAGTCTTCATGGGCTGTGTTAGCATGATAAGTCGTAAAGAAAAAAATGCACTAAATTCAGATCATCTCCTCATCTCGAAAATCATCTTAGCGGTTTTGCGTCCAAATTGTGCATGTCAGCTTCAATATATCGTCATCATCTCCTCTAATCGTATGCCATAATATTGAAATAGTGCCATGCAGAGCCGACCGTTTTTCCTTAATCGGAAGACAAAAGAAAATGCTCTGTATTAGCACAAACTTTTATCGGAAGTATAAAGCTTTACAATGAGTATATATACAATGAAATCATCAATTGCCTCAGTGACAAGAGCAAATTGCTGAGCAAAACAAATTCAAAACTGTGCTTTAAACCAACCAGCTATTGGAAGATATTACTAGGCGAAGTGACAAGTAAGAGCAAGCTTAAAGCTCATGGAGATTCAATCATTTAATAGATCACAATGACCTTCCTACCAACGTCAACTCATTGCCAATGATCGTCCATAACAGACGGAGTTTAACACCAGTCGATCTCCATAGTGACATTCGACTATGGCAGCGGCCATGCAGAAACAGCTTCGCCGAGCCAGTGAGCATCATTTACACGTCGACTGTCTGGGATTTTATTTACGAGAGTTTTATACAGAATATTGGCCAGCAGGCCGTGTAACCTTCACCGACTTTTCATTAACATTTAATTAAAAACTGTAAGCACTCAGTTATCGTTGAAATCGACGTTCAGGCGGATATCCCGGTTGTTAAAAACGGGAAGTGATGAATACATGTATGGGTATGAACGCTTGCTTCGCCTGCATGGTGGACAGAAGCGTGCGGCACTTCGGATTTCCGATTCTTCTGCAACGTTTTTTGGATCAATGCGTGAACATCATGAGATGCCAAAACTTCGCCTCACCCTGTCAATCTAAGGGTGCTATGCAAATGTTTATACAATCGTGAGTAGAATGAAACTGTTTTGGACGTGGTCCACAGTGATGTCATGAGTTTACAGAAGGGTTGCTTGACGTATAGGAGCGTTATGCAATGAACAGTTTAACTGTGCAAAGAGCAGGCGATATATCCCAAGTTTCACGCTTTGAGAAATACGCCCGGTGTTCGTAAGAGACACGGTCTGGCAGTACTTAGTGCCGCTGAAGCCTTTATTTCATGTAGAATATTTACTATTATTATGTAGGAATGAGAGAATACAACATACATTGCCGTTGTTACGTGGCGCCACACACGGCGCAGCTGGAAGCATGATTACGCTATTTCATGAGAAATCTTTTGGAGTAGCAAATGGAATACTTGCCGACCTCGAGGATCTTATAATGCTTCCTGGACTCGTTCTTATGAGATCATTTCGAAACCGAAGTGCAGTGCATTGCTATATCGAAAAAAATTGAAAAGCACTATTTGATTAGAGCAATTTCGATTGAGTTGAGCGGATTATCAAATCAGACACTGTATGGAAAACTAACTTCAAATGTATATTGATAGCATCACTCGCTGCCCTGATAAACACCGGAAATAACTTTGCTACTTTGGTGAGCCATCGAGGATATCTGTGTTTTGTGGGTGAAGAGATTCGCGTTTAGCATCCCAAATTGGCTAACGACTCTAACGTAGGTGAAAGTAAAAGGTGACGTCAAACATGACTCCCAGTGAAGTTTACATTTGATTACATGTATTGCTTTTTGATGATGTTGCTTTCACATAAATAGTTAAAGTTTGTATGTATTCAATTCTATCACCCATTTCATCCGCGCTACGTCGTACAAGTTGACCCGAATTAGAAGTGAGATGGGTTGTTTCGAATTTTCCTCGTATAATAAGATCATATGGTTTGTTATTTTTTTACCATGATTATTAATGAAACGAACGCTACAAGTAAACTGCATTAATTATTTCTCCGTTAAAAGATTTACATTTTTATCAAACGAAAACTTGATTTTGTGGTACTGCTTGTGTTCAAAGGGAGGTGCCCGAACCAAACGGAATTACAATATCTTCTACTCAAGGAAAGTTACGATATTTGTCTACTATAAACTATGCATTGGATCATAGACGAGGTTGGACACTCAGAAATGGGAAAAATGGAGATCAACTTGCCAAGAAGGTTGCCAACCTCGAAATTGGTTCAACCATGTACCTGTCGGCCGCAAACACAAAAATCAAGATGCACTAACAGAAGGCCCATACATTCAGGAATATTAACATTCCGAAATTCTTTGCTGGCTGTGTGCTGATACCGTTAAAGCCGCAGCAGCACCACTGTCGCAATTGGCTTATTGTCTATTAAACTGTCACTATTTATGGAAAGTCTTGGCACAAGCAAATTCTCATGGAAAGTCTGTCGAATTCAAGTTTTTATTGTGAGGTGCGCAAGATGAGGCGTTTGTTATGATCTAAACATCTCAAAAGTAAGTTTTCCTAATCATGGGAATCTTTTTTCATTTGATGTTAAATGGCTACCACCCTAGTTTTCTTCTGTCCTTAAATATTTTGGGCTTAAATTGACTCAATCGCTGATGATATGACAAAAATAAGCTATGCACATATGTCAATAGCAATGTTGGCACTGCTGCGATAGTAATAGTAAAAAACTGAAGAAAATACAGTGTTACTACATATAACGCTATATATGCCCTCGTTGGCTTTACAGAAATCGTAGTCAATTGATTCCTCTCTCTGGCACCGGTAAATACCAACAACTTTGGGATAGCAACAGCGACAACAAAACATAAATCTGAAGCTTCCGTCAAAATTCTTGGCCGCGTGGCTAGTTAATGTGTTAGAACGACAACGAAAGTGTGTATTCACTAAAATTAAAAACACCTGTACAAACGCGGGGCAAACGTGACACGTCAAGAAGCCATAATCCTTCATCCTCCCATTTCGCCAACAACGCCTAGATATCTAAATCGACAGTCCGATCAGATAAATCTGCACAGATTCATATGCACACAAACACATCCAGAAAGGAACATTATTGACGTCACTTGTTACCCCACACCTGATCGACCCTAAGCACGAAGTTACATCCCGCTCTGCCAAGCATAACGTACCGCTGCCGGTAATCCGTCAAAAGACCACCACTGGTAAACCTGACTTTATCGAAAGGGTACTCCGGGCGGCTCGCGATGCTACTCTTAGCACGATTACCATTCTCGCGGCACTCACGCGCGCATGGAGAGGTACTGCGCTGGTCGGCGTCGCGATGGCCGTGGTCAGTAACCCTTTCCCGTTATATCTGTGCAGCCGTACGCAAAAAAATCCGACGCTACCTGTGACACCGGCTTTAGCGTGAGGTTGAGTAAAGTTAAGGGAATCAGGTGACGGACGAGTAGCAAGAGAGAGAAGAAGATAAACTGCTCCTGTTGAGAGATAGAAGCCGGCCGGGTATTTATCTCCCTGCGGGGCTATAGGGGTTTTTCATTGGCATTCGGAGTAGTCTAAAGGGCCAGTCGTAGCATAACACGGACAGCTAGAGATATGCTGCTGAGTTCTTCATGGGACAAACTTGTCGAGCAAATGGACGCACGAAAAGAAATGCTCGTGTCTTATTGTCAAGGCAGAGGTAGCAGTCATAGCATGTTGGGTCAATAACCACCGGTCGGGTTTGAACATTCGACAGGTAGGTTACTAAAGCATTTCTACCATGGCAATGGTCGGAGTTGCACCTAACTTTTTAACAGTCTCTGCCACCATGTGGTCCAAAGCCATTTTCGAAAAGACAAAAACTCTACAGTAATGTTCACCCATTGCGTGAAAATTCAGTGGAGTAGCGAAACAATAACTCCGTGAAACCTAAGATACTGCTAAATCAACTATATTCCTGCATAATCAGGTTAGTTTTCGTTAAATCTAGAACCAGTTTAGGTGGCATCTTTCGGTATTTTATGCTTCCATTCGGGTTGAGTCTGTGGACCTGCCAAAAATTTGACACATATCGATTACGTAGTCGTCATGGTGTCGTCCTTTAGAAAACATATTCACATATAAACATGATCAAGGCTCAACATTGTTTAACGTAGCTTTGACGTAACTGGTGCAAATGTCGGGAAAACGCGATCAAGGGGGCTGATATCGCAACAGGGAAATTACACCAGGCAATGCGGCTCCCCTGAGCCCAGAGCACTCATTGGCTCATGCCAGTACAGAGTTTATTGGGTGGAAGTTTTCACCTGTCTAAGGAACAAGCCTAAGATAGCCAATAGCTCTGCGGCTACTATGGCCTTGATGAAATCAAGCAGTCAATCCTGAAAGACAGCTGCAGGAGTGGAGTAGTTGCATTCCGTTGGAGCTGGCCTCAATTACGTCAAAATAGGTGCACAGCTCGCAACTCGAGTAGTGAAACGTTGCGAAACCAGCTTTTGCGCGCGTGGCACAGGAGCATAGTTACGCGAACGTAAACACTTTGCAACTGGTTCTGGGTCATCGCCGGCAATCGTTTGGGCTTTCGCCACTGGCATGGTGGAATGATATGTACAGCGAGTAGCGTATAAATGACCCAGCAGTGTAAAGACGTTCGTCGATCATCGAACGATACAAGGATTTCATTATCGAAACGATGACCCCTAAACGACGGAAGTAAATGACATCAGTGACCGCTCATTATTTTGCCAACGATTAATGCCCGCCACCAGCCAGCACGAGAAGAACGCTGTTTGCATTTCGTTTATTTTCCTTTTTAATATGTTGATTAGTATGTTACTCGCGCTGTGCAAGTGCTAATAATTTTATGCTGAAGTCCGAACGAATATGCCCTGCTCGATTGAAAAAATGCAGAGGTCACAGGTCCTTGTACTTCTAAAAGCTCGATGGCACGGCATGTGATGGCAAGCACTTTATTTAGAATGAAAAATAAGCGTGCTTTTTTTGCGTGCATCGATAAACATTATTTTCCTGTTGGCCCACCAACAATAGCTCATTCTAATAGACTTTTACGTATCTTTGTAGTGAATCAGTAAAGTACGGAACGGGGTTGATAACAACAACGATCCTGTTTGGGGCACTCGTTAAGTAGTCGCGATCTAGGACTAGAGAAAAGCAAAAGCAGGCTGCTTTGGTCTGGCAGGATCCAAATAATCATCTCCTGGCACGTTGTAATCGAGACGGCCATGCGAAAAATGACATTAATCTGGCAACTTCAAAATAGTTATTTTGTATACCTATGAAGTCCTGAGGTCCTCCTTCCGTATTGGAAGTCATCAAAAGCAAGCGAGCGCGGGAAGCGATTTATGCGACTTTAACATAGCGATCATTCCTTAGAAATTAACCAGGAACGTTTCTGGCTGTCTAAAGCGGGAACTGTTAACGAAGACGCCGCTCAAAAAGCGAGACGGTATTATCTCTACGGTTTCTAACGGTCTCTCTAACCCTCCGACCATTATTGTACACTGTTTGGATTTACCTATTGGACCTATGTGTGTGGGACGCTGTTGCCCGATCAGATGCTGATGCCATGGCGTTAGCTGTTGCCGCGGAATGAAGGCAAGAATATCATATATATATATATATATATATATATATATATATAACTAATATAACTAAATCACAATATAAC
>MNPL01012636.1:27219-47446 GCA_002081605.1 Tropilaelaps mercedesae
CTAAATTTTCTGAAGGTGTTCTTTCCAAATCCTCTATTACAATCTCTGCCACAGAACACCAGACTGATGAACTCGTCGACTAATTGGTTCCTTTGCAAGCGTTCACTTTCATTCCGTCCTATGGCGTCTTGGACTTGCAAAAATCAGGAAGCACATGAACTGTGTAGTAGGTCGAGTTGTGTGGCCTGGATGGTGGTTATTCAAAGCAATATTGCGTTTGAACGCAATTGAATCAACCCACACACAAAGTGCCTCTGCAGCGACAGTTCGACTAGAAATGGTTTTCCTGTCAGGCGATATTTCATGCTCACTCATTTCACCTCATTAGGATAGTCATGTGATTCAACCTATATATCTCCCATACAGGGAAACTCGTAGAATTTCCATGAAATCTGACTCCATTTTGAGCTCGGTTGTATGGATGTAACTACGAAATTCTGTGCTATGTACATAGCCTAGTTGATCACTGTTAAACTTGCCATCGGTTTTACCCTGACACTTGGGTGAAGGATTATTTAACGTGTAAACAAGTGCACTGATTAACTAATTCTATGAGGTCGGTGAGTGTAACGCAGTGGCTGATATAGCCCGACGCCTAACAGCAATTGGTATAATCAAGTGACTAAATTGCTGCGAAAATATTCTTTGACTGGAATCTGCAGCTATTTGCTGTAATGAACTGACCATGTAAATGTGTAATTTAAACTATATTTAGCCTTGGGTGAATGATTCTTTACTATCAACGTTATCGGAACGGTTTCTTGCTAGACTTTATCCTTGTTTTTACCATGATGTTTCAAATGTTTTTGCAAAAGTCACAGACTATAACAACAGTAAATGCTGACACGTAAACATGAACGTTTTTTTTAATCTAGGGAGGCCTCTGCCGGGCTAATACTTTATCGAAAAAGAAAAGATAGCACATTAGTGGAGAACACATGGTAGTTACCATCGGAGTTTTAACAGAGCGCTACGAAAACGTTACATGTTCTTTAACAGTTTTAACAACAGAACTGTATTTACCGACTCGGCAGTTAACTTCCTCATATAGTGCTAAATGAGCAAATGTGTAACTTGGTTCGCCAGATGCGTTTCATGGGAATATACCTTGGCACAATCTAGTTTGAGGAAGCCATCCTTGTTATTGTGGTTGAGGATAGACACTACTATGTAGGCGTGTACTTGTGAAAACTATGAAACATGTTGTGACAATGTGACTTTTTAACATATATGTGTCCTTTTCGTCACAATGGTAGAGTCATTTATGAGTAGTAGCTGGTAAGTGTGCCCAAGGTTAGATAGCATTCTTAAACACGATGGGGGGAACTCAGCGCTGGTTAGAGCAGTCTTTAAGGTAATCTTTTCGTGTTCATCCATAGATTCTTGACATGGCTTATCTATTTGAATGATGGTAACAACGCTCACATAGGGAGAAGTTTGAAGTGAACTCAGATCGTTGTAATTATAATGGTTGACCCCTCAGAAATCTCATAATGTATTTTATTCAAATATATCTACACATTTGTGAGCTTTTTTAAAAATGTTATAACATTTTCTTGATTAGCAATTAGCACCCGGGTCTCTAATTGCCTCGTACATGGGGCCTGGCTTACCAAGACGCCTTTCGTTGTCGTTCGATGTCGAGAAAGCCGGAGTTATCACAGAATTGACAATGCCGCGTCTGGAGTGCACAGCTTCAGTGGCTATCTAGCGGGCCGACTCATACACAGACACACACAACCACTTGCAACCTTGTTCGCTCTTGCGCAGAGGGGAGTGGGTGACCTACGTCAAGTTTCACGACCGCGAAATGTACAATTACCTCTGTTACGAAATTCTGCTTCCCGCGCGGCCTGTGAGCGATTTCGCGCCGCTGTGCGGCAATCCTGGCCAACTAGACAGTGCCCGGGTGAAAGGGCTTCCAGTGAGGATTTTTCTTCTCTATTATAACAATGACGATCGTCATCTATCGGACCAACCGCACTCGTTTTGCGAGAACTGGCTGAACGAGTTGATGGCTATCTTCGAAACGCCATCTACGGCAGTCAACATGTCTAACGCCAACGGTACCAACCACGGTAACGACGGCGTTCGTCGAGAGTGGCAGAGACAACCGCCCAACGTAACCCCAACCCAACTACAGCGGCAACGACGGGCGGTGATGACCAATGCGATGATCAGCCGAACATCTCAAGAAAAGAGCGGAGACACAGAGTGGAAACCAGTGCCTGTCGCAGTGGGAAGTAGGAAACTTAATTTTCCGCGGCCTTCGGCGACAACTGTAACAGGAGTCAGTGTAACCGCCTGGGCGGCCTAATGTGTCGTGGGAGGGTCATGCGGTGGCGCAGTCCGTCACCGTGTGAGCAGCTGGGCACTTAGGAAAGCGTAGAACATTTCGACGAAATCAACAGCGGCTGCAGCAAAAACAACACCAGCGACGACAGCAACAACAACAACAGCAACGACGATGACAACGACAATGTTATCATGGAAAGTGATATGAACAAGGACGGTAACATTGAAATTGCCAGCAGGACCTTCGTAAACAGTCAACTAGGGGTACCCCCATTCCACACTAGCCCACTTCATCGCATGTTTTTTTGTTGTACAGCTAGTTCTGTCTTCGACAACAAACAAGAGATTAGAGAGCTTCTATATTTAATCAGCTGATGTCAGTGGAAATGTTGCCCGTCTATTACGTAGTTCACTAACTCAGTTCGTAGGTCAAATTGTGGTTGAGAACATTTTTTACCGTTAACGTCTCATCGATGACGCGCAGTTGCGTGGTTGACGTCGGTTTTTACCTGTTTTTTCGGCGCACCGTAACTGGAATCAGATGACTGAAATCGCTGCAGTCTATCATACGCAAATGTCAGCCGTGCATATTCAAGAATATTCCTCACCCGGTATAGCCGAGTGTTACGTATTGTTATGTCAGATGTCTCGAGTCAAGAGGCCAATCAACGATAATCTATTGCTAGCCTTCTCGTTTTTACCTTTTTTCTAGTGCCTCTGACATTGCAGAAACAGTTTTCAGTATATTTTTCAGTGAACGCTTAACGAAGTTGAGCTAGATAACTTCTGTAAAAAGTTAGAACCTGACTGAGTCTCTGGAGAGGTCAAGCCATCCGCGTTATAGATCTTTGTATTGTTCCCTCCGCCTATGGTTTAAGCAGACCGTAAAAAGAGTTTCCAAAGACCTCTCTGTTTTAGGCTTAGAACCCTTTTCGTATTCGGCCGAGCACTGGTATTTAGACTGAGTAAAAAAAACAATAGTTTTATTGGTAACAAATATAGCAATAACCCCGCGGCATGCAGCTGTTAGAGATATCGTTACGGGTTAAGTACACTTCATCACTTTATGCAGTAGGCTAGCACTAAGATGCACCGGAAATATCGTAAATATCATTATAATGTGCAACCACTTCAGGGGATGTCCAAAAGTCGTCACTTTGTTCGACATTAAGGGCTTCTTTATTAAGATTGAGTAGTCTATTACCTAAATGTCGTTGCCATTATTGTATCGCCAACGTTGTCCCTCTGACGCATTAAGGAAATTGGCACAACAATAACACATTCATTATCGGTGAAAGCGCCTCCCAGAGTGAAAACGATGCGAGCGGGATTTTCCGTCTGAATTTCTCCTTTCTGTCGTCCAAATCTGGCTGCGACTCAAACGGAAGCGCAAGTTCAATTTTCCTCATAGAAAGAATACTAACCACACATTGCCAACACCTGTGGCCAGCAACATATTTGCAGCGTACCGAGAATATACTCTACAACATAGCACCGGAATGACCAACGACGCTTATGTTGATTCAGGTGCTTGAACGTTTCGTATGAGGTGAAAGATGATTATAGATATATCACAACACATTGATGAACTTATTGCAAGTCAAAGTTATGCAGCTGTGCAGTGCAACGCTGTTCGCGTTGGTCCGGTGGAAAGTGACAGAGCGGGAGGGGGCGCGTACGCACCCTATAGATTTTCGGATAGGGATAAAGCGAGTATATTATTTGTTTATTAGTCATTTGTTTATTATTGGTGATTGCATGTGTTTCGATGCCCCGTTACAGTCATATTTCGGTGCAAATACCTGAGGGTCGAGAATGGTGACGATATGAACTTCGTTCGTCTATTTGATTGTAAAATATCCGATTTAGTAGATCGATGGGCAACTATCTATTCGTAACATCGATCTGGCCTTTCTCGGTTTCGTATACTCGTACTAAACACATCACACAGTTCACTGCTGCGTAAATGTGAAAGTGTGTTTGTTGACAGCAGACGCAATATTAAGATGAATTATACCATGAACACTTCTAAAACCGGCGCCATCGACAGCGGCAGAACGGCTGATTCAGTAACAGTTTCTCTTAAGTTGAGGTCGCCTGGAAGTTCTGGAGTAGTGGTAGGTGCTGCTACTGGAAGTGAGCTTGTTGGCCAGGCTGTACGTCGAAGGGAAGATGGTCCCGGCTACCAGATATTAGCTGGCCAATGGAAAGCAGCAAAAATTACCAGGAGAACGACAATAGTCAGCATTTGAAGAGACTTGAAAACTGCCGGAAACCGCACTCGAGTTCTGCGAGGATGCATAAGAATAGGAAGGGTAGTTGTCAGAATGCATAGGGATGGTGCAGCAGCGTCGAATGGCGTTGTAGAGCTTGTTCGAGTCGTTAGAGTTGGTCGATTTGGGAAGCCATAATTAACATCTTCTAGCTCTGCTAATTAGCCCGATTGATGGTGTGCGTCTTCATCGAGAATTCCCAGCGTCTAGGCTATTTTCAGCGTGTTTTTGCTTAGTGTCCAAACCCTATTTTCAGATTCGAAGCAATGATCTGATCCTGTTTTTTTGAATCTAGTTGCTGATTTGCAAATAAATATCACAGCCGTTTATTATTACTGCAGCGTTTATTTATCATTTAGTATACGTATCGGTTCTGACATATTTCGGTAGTATTCATCAGCATATATCCTGCATATCGTATGTTGAGTGTACTTGCGTATCGTTACGAACTCGTTACGCTTCAGCGGGGTCACACCTTACTCATCACCATACTTTTTGTCATTAACGCGTTAAAGTTTCGCATCGCGATCATCGACATCGGTATACTCATCAGCTTCGTCTACGTTTTATTTTTCTCATTTACCGCTCTATCATTCTTGTTTTTCCTACGTCAATATTAAGGCAGAGGAATGGTCAAAGGGTTTCATTTTGCATCATCCAGCAAAGGCGCTTCATCACTTCCCTTTCTCCCGCGAACGGCCACCTCCTTCGAGAGAATCTTGCTCGAGTACTTGCGCAGCCTTTCCTCTATTCATTAAGTCAAACAGCAGCTGTGTAGCCTAGCCGACGTCGGCCCTCAATATCTGTTCCGTCGGGCGTACATGTGTTCGGTGTTTTTTCCATCCGTTTTCCTGTCTTTGTCAGTCATCTCTTCCTGTCATCAAAATACTTTTGTCTGTTCAGTTGTTGCGTCTAAACCTTCCTCGTCAACCGCTACCAGTATAGGGAAAAGGGGAGAACGAACAGAGGAAGGCAAACTCAACGATGACTTCAGCAGTCAGATTCACGCGTTTCAGTCTTATCTAACGATTCGTCTTTCTTGCATTTGCGTCATTGCCTTCGTATCCGTTCATACATTTCTACTTCTCCGGTCAGCCGACCTGACCCTCCTTCAAGGTAAATAACTTAGTGTGTCTTCATATTCTCAATGTAATGTTTATAACATTATTATTAGCAGTAGTTTTACTCTCATATCTAGGAGTGGTCGTTCCGTGAGTGCATCGCGCGGTGAATTGCGAACAAAATCACACGTGCGCCCCACAGCAACAGTATTTCTATTAACGCCCCTCCATCTGTCCTTCGCCATGCCGTCCTTCATTTCTGTTTTGCCGCTCTAACTACACGTTATATAGCTTATTGCTAGCTAACTGATTTCGCTATTGATAGAACTGGCATGCGAGTTAGCTGGCGCGAAAAAATACGTACAGGGCAGTGGATGTGCGCATGGTGCGGATTCCCTGTGTTCCTCGAGGGACCTATTTCCCAAATCCGAAGCAAGAAGAAGTAGAAAAAGAAGGCAAACAAGCGATATCTGAGGTGACAGCGCCGCCCGCTGGATTACATCTCTCCATCGCTCCGACACCCCTGAATTGCACAGTTTGCACACATCGACTCCGGTTGTTTGCTGTCGCACAGCACAAACACTTCCGGGGGTTCAAGTACGGCGAAATTGCGTAGCAGGTGCCGGCAGCAATGGCGTCACCTTGCGGACCTTCAACCATAGTACCGAGTCGAAAGTGTGTATGCACGGGACGATATTAACCTCGTATTGATAGTGACGCGCTGCCTGCCGTCAAACGAAAATTCTCGCAAATGACAGGCGGCTGGCCATCGCACAGAACGTCACCGAGTAATTCACGCAGTGAAATAGCTAATAGTGCCAGTCACTTTATGCGGTATCTGCATTCACATATGTGCTAAGAGGTACACATACACACACAACTCGCGTGGCGCTCATTCTCGAAGGGCCCTGATCTGGTTTTCCGGTCCAAATCTCAGCGAACATCTCTTCAATATCATATCGTCTAGAATGAACTGTCTTAGCACAGCAGCCAATGATTGCAACCTTTAGCATTGGAACAGCCATTTTTTACTGCTAGGCCGTCCACTGAATTATTCGCTGAGAGCGAGAATATATATAAACATAACAAAATGTACAGCTCACAGCGGCCCCTCCGGTGCGGCGCGCGAGTTCGATTGAGTCTCGGCTAGTCGTACGCGCTCGCTACAATGCTTTGTCGGTGAAGGTGGGCGCGCCAGAGAGCGCCTGCGTCACTCAACGGTGATGATCATCTTCAGTCTTCAACAGTTTATTGATCTCAGGTTATTATGTTCGTGCGAATGCGTGTGCTGCTGTTTCATCGTGCGACAACTTCACGAATACATCGTTCTGCTGTATCGATATATGATAGGTCTTCGGTCTGTGTAGGGCGTTGGTATATCTGACAGTATTTTATAGGTATGCGATTATTTTTTGTACACACCATAGATAGAGGAAAAAGCGTTTCATTAACAAACAATTTTCTGCCATCGGTTAATTTTTTGGGGCTTTTACTGGTAAGCTTTTTCCGTGTATAGCGCGTTCACAGCGACACCTTTGCTTTGTATATGTACTCGATCCACTCGACATAGTTTAACACGTTTTTCTCATAGAAGGCAACAAGGAACTTTTCTTCTATAAATACGCTGTTACAGTTCATCGTTATTGTTGAATAACTTGAATATACTTGGGCCGGTGTTTCGTGCTGGGCATGAATTTCTATAATGTATGCATGTCTGTATATAATCCGTTCTTGAGGGTTAACCGATTTTTATATTTGGACTGGTTGACAGACAAAATTCATATCAAAATACCCACGGATGAAATTGCTTTATAGCAACCGGAAGGTTCGGAAATTTAGCTAGTGAATTTTTGCGTAGCTGGTGCAGATTTCAACGTAAATGTTGTTATTGTATTGCTCATTGTGTTGTTGTTGAAGATTTCTGACTTCCGATTTGTTTTCTATTTCAGTTGCTCCAGTGCGTTTTTGGTAGTTGAAGGTTATTTGATCATCCCATTGGCGAAAACGGGCAGGGTGTTCCCGTTTACGTGGGACAAAGAACTGAAATGTGAAAACCAACAGAGCACATGCAGGATTCATTTTAGTTCACTGATATTACAAAAATTTGTGTCAGCAAACAAGCACGCAAAACCCGACATATTGACGAAGGCCAAATGAAGAAAAATGACAACGTAGTAAAGTCAGAGAGATTTAATTGGAAAATAGTCATTTGGATGTTGATTTACCGTAAATGTTTATTTTGGAAAGTATTTTGAGAAGTGCTGAGAGAAAATTCCAAAGTTGTTTAATAGAATAAATATATGTTCTTTACCAATACTGGATTATTCCCAAAGCATTTTTTGCATGCCTCTATTTAGTTTATTTTTACTTTTAAAATTCAATATTGATTCCAACATTTATTTAGGACAAGATGTTTAGATGGCATTCAGTTTTTCCAATTGAACAAATTGCTAAATCATAAGTCCGTGAATAGCTTACACGCAGAAAGCTTAAACGTAGAAAGTTTATTAGGGATATTTTTTTGTTTAAATATGTTACGTCGAATGAAGTCATGCCACAGTTAACAGCGCGTTCTCTATCGAACTACAGACTCCGACCGATTCGGTTCTATCGATTGGTTTTCGTACTTCGAAGAGGTGAAACTATTGTCGTTAAAACGTGCATAAAACCATGACCCAAAAAGTTTCAAGGCTCTTTTCAAGTGCAATCGGCCAATGCAGGCCACGGACAGCCGTCACCAAAAGAGTGATGAATGGTGATTCAATCCAGCAGTGTATTCTATGCCACAAGTGTGCTCTATAGTTTTCTACGGGAAAAGGTGGATGTGTAGGTGGACTTTCAAGTACTGCTCTCTCACTGGTAACAAGAAAAAATGGTGCTATCTTCAAAAACCTGTTAGGTGCAATGGCTAGACGAAGGGCTCTTTGTCGGAGTTTAGAATGTCTGCTTATCACTTATGAGGTGGATAAAAGACTCAAGTATTTCTAAGTATATTATGAGGTTGTAAAGGTGCAACCGTGAGATCAAGGAGTGTGCAGGCTAATATTGGTGTGGTTAACTTCGAGACGTGCCAGGGCTGTAAGCAAACGACTACAATGACAATCGGAATGCACGCGTAAGCTAGGAAACGTCACCCATAAACCGACTCGTGTTCAGTCAATCAACATTCTGCCCTTTCTGCAGCTGACAAGGGAATTTGCTTGTGGAATTTCTGTCTGAAGCTTGTATCACAAAATAGCCGACTATTGACACGCCTTAAGCAATTTAAACTCCCCTTTTTGAAATAAACAAATGCTATTTTGAGATATTTTATTTTCACTTTTCAACAAAGGTGGATACGTCTTTGTATGTAAATTTCCGCTTACTGCTCTTTGAGGCGTTTAGGGGCATGCACTTAATCCCTCTAAAAGTTTGCCTACATTATTCAATCGCGATTTGACAAAAGTTTCAAGGGCTTGTACATAAAAGTTAAGTACTTTAAAGAACAGGCTGTCCAGACGATATCCTTTTTGTCCAGAGGTATATTCGATGTGTTTGGGTTCAGAATCCTCAAACCTCGCTCTGAAGTCCCGATATCTCCAGCTATACACCAGCGAGATATCACAGCACAAGCCAAAAAAATCCGAACTTTGCATAACATGCAATGAACGTACCATAAAAGCATCACGATGTTACTACAAAGTACTAGGAAGATATCACACCGCACTGCAATGGTACAACAAGGAACCACAGAGGCACAAGAAAGGTACCACAAAGGCGCCACAACTACAGCACACACCTTTCATAAATGATTACAAATGCAACATGAACGAACCACAAAATTAAGAGCCTGGAGACCTGCTTAAATGCCGGGGCGAAAACCTCAGGAAATTTATGGCCCACGAAAACAAGATATCATTTCGGAAAAATTAGACATCGAATTTTTTCAACCTTTAGAAGCGACTACACAATAAAACCGACTTCAGATAGTAATACCACAGTCGAGCTACTTTTTTGTAAGGGCATGTCTACAATGGTATAAGCATACAGGCGCAATACCAGCATCTTCTACGGAAAAGCCAGCCAGGAGAGCGTTTCGGGAGGGTCCTTCCGTGCGAAGGGCGGTGGGCGGTGCAATCAATTGTTTCCCAGATCTGACGACAGAAGCCAAAAGGTCGGCCCATCATTGCGCCGGTAATTGTCACTCGCCTGTACATCTTCGCGAAATTCTACCTTGCCGGCCGATGGGGCTTAGTTGGTTAGTAACGAGTACAGCAGGAATGCAGGTCTTGTTGCCGTTCTGCTGTCGTTGCTGCCGCTGTTGCTGCTGTAGAACAGTAGCAGGACATCTAATGAGTTCGCAATGGCTCGTGTAAGGAACTGACAACTCTGTGAAGTGAGCTGTGTCCTATGAGAACGTTTTGCTGCTACGTCGCACCTGCAGCTGTTATTCCTGGTGCTCATACACTAGATATAAGTGAGTGTCTGTGAGCTCGCAGTAATGTAATACGGAGAACAGGTCAAGTGGATAGCAGACCTTTCTGACCTCTCTTACGCCTTTCTTTCCCGCACACCTAACAAAACAGTGAAACTTGCTCAAGCTCCGTGTGGTGGCTTTGTGCTGCAGACTCACTGGCTGTCTCTAGAGCGTCAAGGTCTGCACTGTGGTGGTGTTCACGCATCCAACTACTGCGTGATCAGACATTTGGTCTGTTGCTTTTAGTCCAATTGCTGCCGTTGCTGTAGGAGAAATGGTTGGTGTTGGTGATGTGGTTGCTGTAGTAGTAGAAGTAGCAGTAGTAGTAGTAGTAGAAGTAGTAGTAGTTGCAGCACTCTACACTTGCAGCATCGTCATGACCATTCTGTCTGTGGCGGTTTAAAGTACCATCGTACCTTTGAGGATGTAGTCGGTGAGCAGCGTAGGCACCGTAGGCGAATCGTCGTTGATCGCGTGGAGGATCTTGATGAGAATCTGCAGCTCGGAGACTGACACCCGAGAACCGACCGCCGGATTGTACGGGATTACCGTGGTAAGGTACTAAGGTAAGGCAGAGAAAAGAAGAGAGAGAAAGAGAAGTAAAGAAAATATTAGATAAAACGTAAACAGGTTCAACTGTGTTGATGAGCTGGATTTATCTGGTTTTAATCTGTTATCATCGGCACAAACAGCTTCATTGAAATCAAACATACAAGGGATGATATTGGCTAGATAGAACGCTCTCAAAAAAAAATAAACAGCATTTCAAGGTACAGACATGGCAAGCCAATTCCAGTTCATGGTGCACTATTATGTAACACATCGTCTTTCTATATGTACGCCTATATAGGGTATATATACGTCTCTAGGGTATATGGTTTTTCTATAGGGTACGCCCCTTCTATTCAGTTATCGGCTCGCGCTAAGGTAAACAGACACGGGACAATGTCGAAAACAATGATTTCTCCATATTTACACAACGGCAGACAGCCTTTTCCTGTCCTGACCCAGACAATATCGTCGCTGATGACCAACCTTCGGCTCGCCATTGACAATGGTGTGACCACGTCCTCGCTTGCGGTCAATGGTGAACTGGCGCCGCTTGTTTTGAACGGTCAGCAACAGCGAAATGAACGTGTTCTTGATCTCCTTCTCAAAGTCAAGCTCGTCCCGCTGCGCGAGCTCGGCCACCAGCGTCTCCGACAGCGACTGCACCTCACGTTCGAGGGCACTGTGCACCTCAACGAGCTCCGCAGCGGTAAGGCTGCGCAGTCGATCAGACCGAATCAGGCCTGCGATTTGGGCCCGCAGCGAATTGTCGGCACATGAGGGCGGTGGCTGAGCGCAGGGCTGCTCCGGACTGTGGCTGTCCCGGTCGCCGGGAGTGTTTACCGGGGTCGTTTCCCCGGAAGCAATCCCGTCATCCGACGAACAGCTCTCCTACAGAACAACAAAAACAAAGCAACAACAGCAACCGGTGGCGAAAACGCCAGCCAGCGTCAGTAACGTAGTAGTGATGAACAGGCCGCTCAATTGGCGGCAGGGACTGGAGCAACGGGCAGGACACGCTCCGCGTTAAATAAGTACTATTTTATGTAACTGTTTGATGCAAACGTTTAGCTAGACAAAGCATAGTATGTCATTAAAACAAGTTGGTAGTGTGGCACGCTTGTGCAATACGCGATTGAATAGCTGTGGCTAATTCAGAGGGTGATTAAGCACACGCTGGAGTGTCCCATATAGGCTGGTAATTCCGAGCCAAACATCTCAATCATTATGTCATTATCATGTTGTGACTCAGTGAATAGTATCTACCTGTGTAAGCAGCATTTGCAAAGAAACTTTCATTTGCGAATTTTATGAGCATGGACAATTAAACAAACTTTCTCTACGCATACATACAGAGCCAGCCAGGCCACAATTACATGGATGCCGAGTCATTAATTAAATATTATACAAAAAAATCCATACCATTATTTTTAGACCAGTTGACATACGCACGAATTAGCTGCACACTAGTGAAAAAGGCAAGCTCACTCTTGACCTGAGTGTTATGTGTGCTCACACCTACACCACCGTTTCGGCCAAAGCTACTAGTCGATGTTTCACACTTGCCTTTCGATAAATAAACGAAATGCCTTCTCCCAGTCTGCTACGTCAAACACTACTCGAACGAGTTAGTGGACTGTAGCTGAAGGGAGTTGTAGTGATTTGAGAACACAGGCCTAGATGGGTGAACCACCGGCGTGGTTGGACTCTATATCCGAACACGGCTACTCGCTGGTATTATCAAATGCTGCTCAGTTCTAGAGACATACGCGCTTGTACACGTTGTAATATAATCACGTTGTACATAACCTTCTGTTTCTCTACCGTTCAATCTTGATGTCTTTCCCTCAAATCAATACGAGAACGGATCTGTTTTAGAACTCTTTATACGCGTTTAGTAAATCCAGGAGAGAAGATCTCGTCTGACCGTTGTTCTTCAGACTATTGAGAAGTTAAAATTGGACAATGTTTACTTGTAGGTCAGTTTTGGTGTAATTTCGAAATATTAACATGCAAATGTGCTAGTATGTCAATAATCCTCAATAAAGTTTCAATAAATTTCTGGCCGTTATCGTCTTTGCGGACACATGCCCTTGTGCTTCCTGCGCTCTGTTCTCGTAATAGTACAACGAGTTCTGCTCCAATGTAACATTTCACCCTAGAAAACTCACAGCCATAATGTCCTCGATTTGACGGATGACCTCATCGGCAGACTGCACCGGCGCAGGAGGCTCTGATGTTAGGCTACTCAGAATGAGGGAGTGGAGATCCAGATCGCGATCAACATCTTCCTCATCCGAAGAATCGACGCTGTGACGCAGGGTCTGGCAATCGTTATACCTGGGTAATACCGTAACGTGAACGACGTAACAGATAAGTATTAGCGGCGAAGGGAGAGTTATATAGTCCACTTTTAATGATAAGTGTGGACTGGGTAACGTAATCACAAGAACTAAGGTCACTGATGATTATTCTCACCGTCATCACCACCACGCATTTAACTTTTTTGGAATTAGTTGAAAGTCATCCGAAAATGGTGAAAAAAACTTTCCGGCTGAATGAATGTTCGTATAGCAAGCAAATAGGCCTGACCGCATGAGAACACAGGCTAAGATTTCCGTTATTTTTAACCTATTACTTTGTGCTTTTTTCAAAAAATTTTTGCTCAAAACTAGATACGCCGTCTATCTGAACTAGACATCTGAAATGTTTACAAACTAAACATCTGAAAAAATGAAGAGAACACCTTTCGCTCTCCGAGAAAAAAAGAAAAATGGCTTCATTTACTTCCACTTGTCAAGCCTATAAACTGTCAAACAGAAATGACTCATATTATCGAGGACGCAGACGAAGGTTAGCTAGCCAAGAGCCAGCAATATAGTTCAAGAAGTAACGACAATTCATCAACAGCCTTCGATGAAATTCTAATTTGTGTAAACCCAGTTTATCGCCAGGAGTCATAGAAGACCGTAACCTTGCCCTGAGCAATATATTTGGAGCACTCTTATGGTTAGTCGCTGTAAATCATTTTCCACTTCTACTGCTTTATTCTATGAACCTACAGACATAAGCTGGATTACACCCCATTACCGGTTTGATAATATTAAATCATGGTAAATATCACAGAATGTGTAGATTCAATTCGTTCGACGAAAGGAAGAGAGTCCACACTTTGTCGTATTCATCTTCTCCAATAATAACACCAATAATAATCATGACAAAATGTACTCACTGCTCGTTTATGTTCAGTGCATCGAGCTGCATTTTTCTTGCGTAACTTTTCGACCAGTCAATGGGCATGATGTTCCCGTAGTTTCCTGTCAGTGTCCACCAAACCCTGAAAACAAAAAACGGGACTTCGTCAAACATATGAAACATTTACCAACTGGATTGTAATGAGTATCGACATATATGTATTTCTTAGATGCGATGTGACGGTGCGTCCACTGCTTTGGCATCAGCGCTTAATTCTCAATAAATATTTTGTAATCGAATATGTAACTTTTTCGCATGGAACGAACTGATGAAGGAAATAACCTTTTGCTCATAAAAAAGATACCTCAGTCCGAACCAGGCTAATTAAAGACTTTGTCACTTATAATAAACGCTGGTAGGTTACTGCGCTCCGAGGTCGCCTAGGTCAACTTTTATTAGAGTTCCTCAGCTCAACTTCGTCCTAGTTAACGAGGCCTTGCATCGTGTCGAGAATATTTCCTACGATATAATTTTGACTTTTAACTTATCCATCAAATAAAATAATGACTGGGTTGAAAAAACATACTGTCATTAACCCATTTGTAACATTTATCATGCCTAGTTACGACCATGATTGAACACCTACTTCGTTGCAAGAGCGCATTGCAAAGAACTATATAATACCGGAAAGAGGGGACGGGAAAGAGGTCATGTTGAGCCACAATTAATTTTAGAACACATTTTTAATGATATAATTTTCGCACATACAGAATACAGCGATTTCTACAAACCAGTCTATTCATAGAATATAGTGCACTCTCAGATGTGCTTTTCACTACAATATATTTAGATTTCATTGGCCTCGTGTACATCCGCATTGTTTTCATACTCCGTTTCCAGCAGTCCGATCTGCCATAATCAGTGACTTCACAGAATCGTTTTAGAACGCCCTTCGGCGAAGTCGATTTTCTCTATCCGTGGGTGGTGTTTATCGCTGGCTCAATAACGCAGCTATGTCCAGATTTATCCTATATTGCTAATTTTGCCATACTGCATGTGCCAGCTTGTAAAGAAGGTTCGTGTGTACAGACGTCGAGGGCGGGCTGCGATATACTCATTCATGCACCATTCTCAATTATTTGAGAAAAGTGCTAAGACGGCTGTTATTGTAATCTATCTATTCCTTTTCCAGCGGCGTCCTTCCCTTCCGTTCGGTGCAAATTATGTTAAACACGCTAAATATGAAGAACCTTCGCTATGAACGTCTTAACTTTTCAGGCTCAATCATCGGCAGGTTAGGTGGCCCGGGCAAGAGGCTGGTGATGTAGGAGAGAAGAATACAGTTGGTACAGTCTGCGCGCGCGCGAGGTGATGAATATCCCTTTCGAGTGTAATGGTCGCCTAGTTCCTGCTTTGGTGATATTGCCGAACGATAGATAGAAGGGTAAGATCGACTCAAAATGTCCGAAAATAGCCCAAGAGCACCGTTTCCGTGAAAAGGAGCTGTGGTTCGTGTCCTAAGAAATTGATTGACGTAGGTCACTTAAGGACCGCGTCAACGAAGTCCAAGCGTACAAGACAGCTTCCTCAATGTAAGTGACATAACCGCTTAGCCATTAGAGTCGTTTATAGATGGGACGGCGGCCGCAATATGCGTCAGCAAAGAACCACATTGCGCTTTCGTTTTCGATGAGATCCATTACAGGATATTCAATCTACTTAACTGGCACCAGCCATCAGCGCTAATGCTGTGGAGTCATCTGGTGCCGGATACGGTATACGTGGCTAATGAAGCGTCTATTGCAGGAAGTTACTGACAGCATTTGAGCCCGATTGTTCCATGCTACTCTCTTTACTACCGCTCACGTGTTCTCATAGGGGCGATGCAGGCTTTTCTACACAATGAAAATGTAACGAGGGTGTAAATGCTACTTGACGTAACGGACTTGCTAGTGTCGGGTTTGTCCATTCCGAGTAGGTAATGATATCGTGGCAAGACAAATCGAAAAGGCATTCCGCGTCAAGAAAGAACCGAAGCGTCAGCGAGAACAAGATGCGCCGCAGAAGAACTAATCAGTTCTAACAACACCCTCGCCTCCATCTACTTTATTTTTTAAGACACCATTAAAGTAATGCGCGAAGTGAATCCCGCCCGGGATCCACGAGGAAGCTTTTCTTACATTACATTGGAAGACGGGTAGAAGTTAAGGTTTCTTAGTGGGTTAGCATGTCCGACCTGACAAGGCAATAAAGCAATAGGGCTCGGAGCCCCATACTGCCTAGGAGCACAGTTTACGGCAGGTGTGCATGGTCGTAGAGCACTGATCTGGTGACCTCCGCGAAAAAAGATATGTAGTAAAGAAGAGGCAATAAACAACGCCTTATTCTGGATACATTAATGTCGTCTATTCAAGCTTATATTTATCCACGTCACATATTGATAGTCCCTGATTGTGCATGAAATAATTTTACCAGTAATATCGTGCTTCAGAAAAACAAGTTTAGTTTTTCCACCATTTGATACTTTTCTGAAAACATTCGAGTCTGCTCTCACTTGTCGTTATAGCGGCCTTTTTTTTTCAGAAACTTTCATAGCTTGCTAACAGGTCAATGCTAAGTTTAATGTCGATATTTATTCTATATCGAATATAGATTTGTCTTGAATGCTGCGACTACGTTTGTTTGCGCACTGGTATACAAAAGAGCGTGTTTCCTCTCCGACCGCCTACGACTGTACGTGTGTAACCTTTAAATGGTTGAAATTTATTACAGGTTGATAACGGATATTCGACCTTTATCCAGATATATTGTTTATATTCATCCGCAAACTGGACGTAAACGATGCGACTGTTACTTTCTGTAAGCGTAAACTTGTTAGCATGAATTCCATTATGTGCTATTGTTGCCATGTAATGGAGAATTTATCATTTTTCCAGATACAATGGCAATAACTATAGCTTCCCTGATAAACACGATAGTTTCAAACAGCTTTTCCATTATTTCACAGAGAGATTCACATTAATGGTAGTTACATTCAACCTTATATTAGAAAAGATTAATTACGCTTTTAAATATCAAAACCGTATATCCAACGCAGATCAAGAAAATGATAGCGCTGCAGTATACGCAGACACTGTCTATGTTTAGGACTTCCTTCATTTGAAAGTCAATCAAATGGAGCTTCACTTGGACATGAAGACTTTTTTTTGCTGGCTGATTTTTCTGTGGTCGCAGAGTGTGCAACATACCATTCACGAGCGTATGTGTACGCCAAGCGAGAACGAATTTATAATGTAAAATGGCGACCTTGTGTTAATTGCTGTTCGGTGGCATCGCAAAACAGCTTCAAGCCAGAGAAACAAACGGAGGCACACACTTTCGAAGTCCAAAGAATCCGTCCAAGCGATTTAGCAGTCCAACAACATCCCATAGAAATGCTGGGTGCCAGCAGTGGAGACACACCCACAGAAAAACGCAACAGCCTATCTGACTATTCGACTATCCGAAAACGTCATCGAACATTCATCCCACAATAGCCGCCACTCAAGCTTGTCCCGCCAGATCTCGCCTGTAACAGCGTCGTCGTCAGATGCGATGAGACCCGAAACCTCATCACAATCACATCACAGACGGACCCGGACGAAATGTTTGGGCACGCAGATATATATATATATATGTATAAGCACAGAAGGGAGGTAGCGAGTGAGATAGAAAGTTTCCAGAAAACAAGGTTGTCAACAAGACGTGCTTCAACCCCGATTACGATCTTCGGCTGCACGCGCGCAACGCCTGCGATATCGCCAACGGCGTTGCAGCTCAGACAGTCACCATGGATAATAGCGCACACTGGATGAGCGATGATTTTCCGCAATCATGAGGACAGCGGAGGAGGCCGTCTTCTGCTTCTGCATAGTGTCTCCTCATTGTCATTACCACGACCCTCATCGGATTTGTGCATGATGCGCTAAACGTTACCAGCGTCGAGGCTGCTGACTGGCGACGGTTCATGACGGTGTGGAGGTGTCATCGACGCCAGTCGCATGCGAATCCTTGCTCGCCCCTCTTGCGACGCTGCCATCGGAGCTAAACGCGTTCCCGCTGTTAGTGCGCCGTTGCAAATGGGAGTCCGCGTTATTCTGCTGATTCGTGTCACAAATTGCGTAGCTTGTCGGAGCTGGCAGAAAGGACGCCGACGCTGGATGAGCTAATTAACTTTGTAGGACTGAGCTAGAACAACGAACCAGATGCCGAAGAACCAGTGTGCAGGCGGAGCACTAGAAGTGGGTGCACTATGATTATTGGTGTTACTGGTGTTGTTGTTGTTGTCAGCATTAGCGTACGAGAGCAGCTAAGTTTGGTCCTGGCTTCGTATTGCCATTATTCTGTTGCATATTCGTTCTATCTCATCATTGGGACGGCGGCGCCTGAGACGTTTAAGAAATGATGCTCCTAAACGCGTAATGGCCGTACTGAACATCGTACTTTAGTACTCCGTCATTGAATAGTTTTCTGTTTGTCGTACCCCGCACCGTCGTTGTGAACATCTTCACTCAAGATGCATCGTCCTGTTCCCCGTCCTCCTCTCTCTCTTACTTTTCCTTCAGCGTTGGTCATTTTGTTAAATCTCTGTCTTAGGTAGATGAGGTTAAGCGTCAATATACGATCTCATCCATTGAATATATAGCGCCATGTTTGAAAAGTCAATTCGCGTTATGTGCTGATGGGTATATATTTGCTTGTTCTTATAAGGCTGGTTACTTATGGAAGTTCAATCGTGACGTAAAGCAATCAATGCATGGGTGACACAAAGGGATGTTATCATTAGCAGTTGTTTGTATCCGACAAGTAAGTTTGGTAGTGTACTTCATTTTTTAGAGGCACCAAAAAAATCGCAATAAAAATCGAGTCCACGTAAACATTCAGCATTGACTGCACTGCATTGAGTGTCTACCTGTATCGAGCAGGGTTTAAATAAACATGGCCGTTGTTAATTTGACATCAATCGTTTGTGCATGGCATTTATTTACATCGTCGCATGGGTAGTGTCATGCACAAGTCATGGCTTATTATATCAAAAATTTCACAACAACTTTGGCCGTCGAAGTGGAACGATGTTCGCGCATCGCCTATTTATCTGCAGCGGTTCCAGCGCGGTGCCCGTGGCCAATGTCAATATGTTCAGCCGAAGCCTTCAAACGGAACAATCACATTTGCGATTTTAGAGAAACGGAAACTGAACGAAAATCATTGACATTATTGGCCAGAGCCCGCCAGCTTCGTCATGATATATTACATAGTTCATTCGCCTACGCGACGATTACCAGCCGGCGCTTAGGCCTCACTGCACTTCGAAGGCAACGTTCAACCGGCAGCAGTAATAGAAACGTGGCCGCTGTAGGAGAATGATTTTCTATGACTCGCTGCGGAGAGTCAGTGAATTTTGAAGCACCATCCGTAGATTTTTGTCCACCTGTCCGATGTCACCGTGGTCGAAAGCTCTCTACGTAAGCAAAATACCGACACACAAAACAGAACGATGGCCGAAAGAGGGGCCTAGATCAGGCAATGACAAATGGCCAAGAGAGGGGGCCTAGATCAGGCCAATGCCCGATATCATTCTGGACAAATGACATTTATATTGTTCATTGAGCTGTGCCTCAATCAACTCGATTGTATTGTTTTAGCAGGTGCCTGTTTGTTGCTCATGGGCTTAACAAATTATTGATCGCAGGAGATTACAAGAAATACAGTAAATACCGACACTTATTCCTAGAGTAAGCCTGTTTCGCCTCGGCAGTATTGGATTGTGCGACATTCTAATTATAAACGGCGATACAACAGCAAAACGACATACTAGGCGAAAATGGGATCATGGTAAATGGATCGTCTATCTCGGGGCAAAGGAGGTCGGGAAAAAACGACGGACAGGCCAGAATTTCTTCCGACGTTTAATTCCACAGTCTCTAAGGGTCGAACCACCGTAAAAAACCACCAAAGAAGGCATATATTGGCCTCCAGTGCCCACCACTAACGATAAATAATAGAGACACTGTAAAAATAATCACACTACTATATTTTACCGCATTTAATTGTAGCTCTTTTGATAAAGTACTGCAACGCTCAAGAAAGTGTACACGTTACAGTTCGTTTCCTTCTTGATCACTTCTTTCGTCTGCGCCTAAGCGTACGTTCTGATTTTTACCACTGGTATAGTTCGCAGTCTGTTTGGTGCTATTTTTAGATTTTGCCAAAGAGCGAGGTCGAATCGGATTCAGCGAAATCTGCTGCTCTTCACTTAACCCCCCACCGAACGGAGACGCCAACGGCCACGATTGCTGTGCTGTGAGTGCCGCCATTTTCAGCCCCTGCAGCCTAGCACTAGCACCACCATTACCACC
>MNPL01012638.1:0-21891 GCA_002081605.1 Tropilaelaps mercedesae
ATATATATATATATATATATATATATATATAACTTAGATAACTTACAACATCCAAATTAAAAAAAAATTAACGGTAGCGATAACAATAGCAAAAATTGTTCAAAGTTCAAAACGTAAAAACATTTGTGGTTTATCGGGTCAGGTTATACAATACGTAAATTTACATTGATTATACGTTGTGCAATTGCTCTGCAAATACCCCGGATATAGCATTATCGACGAGAATCATTAATTATAAAAGATGAAGAACAATGAAGACAATATCAGCTTAGTGCCAACCAACACTTTCGAGATTTAGGAAACCCAAGAGCAGGCTATGACTTAGGGTATTGCTTTGTGGAACCCAATATATATGCTAAATATACATATATTTCGAGCAAAGGCTAGTTCAAACACAGTCTAACACCGTAATCAAATTAAGAGGCCTGAAAAGTAGGTCGCATTTTTCTTAAGAAATGTTGAATGTGGTAAAATATTTCGAAGGCCGGAGTTTTTATATAATTTATTTCATACGGAAAATAACATTGGGCTTTCTTAAAAAGAAATTGCATTTATCCACCACAGCTTTCGATCATCATGCGTAGTGTGATACGTACCTAATACATGTATCCCATTAATAAACAACACACATTGGCATGAAAATGGTGCGCTTTTGTACACTAAATTAGTGCCCTCTATAATATTATATTAAGCAGTCAAATTACATCGATTTATAATTGCGTACTTATATAATGACTTGTCCTGTAGCCAGCCAGCTGTAGAGTCATTCTGAAATAATCAAGATAATCTATAGCACTATAAAGCCCAGTACAATTTATTGTTCTCATGATAACCCATTAGAATAATAATAACGGAAGCCTCGTGAGTGTGTATAAAGGAATTATTCAATGCGTTTGCTTATTCAACACTATATTAGGTTTTTGCCATTTAATTTTAGCCAATTGAATCGTTGAACCTTTTTGAAACTACACTTTAATAAGCATATGTTTAGCTGGCGCCAGCGGTTGCATCAACTAAAAGTGGGATTGCAGAGATGGAACGATAGAGATATCGTTCGGTGAGTATGCTAGCGACCTTTAGAAGAAACAGGGGTCCGCGATAATAGAAATCACCTTGTTCTGCTCTCATCATGTACATAACGACCAAAGAACAGTTTCATCCTTAGTACAACGACCGATTCGTAGTCGACAGTGCTTCTAAAAACAATATAAAACTAATTCAAGACAAATGTAGCCGTATCGGTGAAGTCCTATTGACTTGATTTTGTGCACGCTTAAATGTACATCTTGTAAATTCAACGGAGATAATGTATCTTTGCGATATTTGAATCTCTTTTCTAAGCAAACTCGTTGCAGCGCAAGATTAACCATATTCTAACAATGAAATAAAATTTCTGTCATTCTAGGAAACAGAGGTGAATTTAGTCAATTACTTGCCTAAGTAGCTAGAGCTTTTTGACAGTGACCAGGCTTTCAACGTATATACCTCACTCTCATACGTAGTGTATACGGCATGATGTAGAAAGTTGTTAAATATACAATTATTTACAATGTCAGTTTTCTCCTTTTTATCGTAATATTAATTCTAAATGACAGGATATAATCAACCACAAAAAATTTGGTCATTCTCTGTCATCCAATTTTTTACGATTGAGCGCTGTCTCTATCTCTGACTCTTAAATCTTATTAAGATCTCGTAAATCCATTTGTTTAAAGAGTCGCTTTATCTATAACTATATGAATCACAGTGAGTTCTCACTGACATACGGCAACCGTTTCACAACAGTAACAATAAATTCAAAAAATATGAATTTAACAAATAACCGAAAGCTCGAAGGTATTGCACTACTCAAATAAAGAAATATCATCCAAACCAAAAAAGTTGTGAAATATTTTGGGAGGCCTGCTCATTTTTGTGACAATATATCTCCTCAAAAATTTCATTAGAGTTTTTTAAAAATTAAGTTTGCTGGTGAACCCTGTAAGCAATATCAGATTGAGATATGTTGGCGAGACTTTAAATAGTTGTTTCAGATTTTATCGATTTGCTTTGCGCCTTCCTCTGCAAGCTCTGTTTGCTGTGGTACAAAGAATTCCTTTGCAATCTTCGCGACGTTGATGGTTTGATATGATGCTAATGAAATTTTAGAGATTATCGATCTTCATAGATTCAAAGGTGTGGAATGACTGCTGCTGTTAACTGCCAGCACGATTGTACTCCTAATCCATCATCTGTCCCCATAGATTATCTGGCGTAAGCCAAACATGTCCATCGGGAGGTGTCTGCAAGCCGGGTACAAAATAGGCAAATCTAGTCAGGTTCTCGCGAACAACAGGTGAAAAGCGTGAGATCTGAGTTAGAGTCAATTTTCATTGGAACTAACGTAAATGACGAAAACATTGGTGAAACAAAATAGGATCTGTGAGAGCATAGCTCCCTCTACGAGTATATATATAATATATAAATATACGAGTCTCTCAAGTCGTAATTAATTACGACCTCAGCATCTATTTGACCTTATTTAATGCTATTTCATCACCGTGAACTTCATCATTTTTTGAAGATAGAAAAGCCGGCCATGTTTATAATATAGGAAAATGTTTACACGCAGAAACTTACCAGGTGGGGTTGCTGGATGTGTTGTTGATTTGGGCCCTGTATAGCAAAGCTACTTGACGTCATCTGGGCCTCATTTTGGTGATGCATTTCATTGCCAATTGCGCTATTTAGGAGGTTCGTCGCGCAGCTGAATGAACTCGGGAATGAGGTGGTATTACTAGACACCGATGCTACCGAGGTTAGCGAGACAGGAACTGATACTGGCACCGATGTGGCACCGTTCACAATCAGACAGCAACTATGGTTTGCCAATTGATCGCGGAGCTCCTGCACTTTGGCTTCTAGCTGGGCTACTTCGTGCTGTAAAGCTTCGTTGTGCTGACGCGTCTAACAAAAATAGATAGAAAAAATTGAAACCAACATAGAAACATAATCGAAACGAAATTACGGCCTAAGGGCGTTTGGACGGTGGAATGCTGTTAACTCGAGTAGTTTTGTTTTAATCATTCGTCTACTTTAGTCCAGTTGTTTGATATATCCGTTGACTTTAGCGTTAACCTAGTTTTTCACTGATTCGTACGGCATTATATTATTTTAGAAAATTGGTCCAGCAAAAGTGGCTGGCCTTTAAACGCGTATAACTTTTGAAGTAGATGAGTTACAGAAATATCGTTAACAACTTTTAAAGATACTCTACTTTGTTATTGCGCAGCTAGCAGTGTGGATCAGTAGTGGTATTTCTAAGGAAATTTAGGATTGCATGGTGTAGACCACCAATACATGGGCTGCATTGGTACATGAAATTTAATGCATGGAAACAACAAAATCATAAAAAAAACCCAAGCTTGGGAGAATGGAGTGGTTGAATTATAATGGCAAACATTTTTAGGCCATCGTTCTCTAAAATTCACCACCTTAGTGTAGTACGTTGACAAAACTTGGCATTAGCATCTGGCATCCCATGATAAGGCAATTGATGAGTGCCCGATGTAAATTCCATCATTACGTTTAACCAGAATTTATTCGGCGCGTCTATTGGTTTTGGCGTTTCGCCAAGTTTAAGCAATCATGTGGTCTGACCCCTGAAGTGTGTATATATATATATATTATTCACCATATACTCACACGAAGTGTACTTGGAATACGCCATAAGACTTTCTATCTGGCCTGGGACAATTTCTGCAAAAAAATTTTCGCTTTTTCGGTAATTTTTTACAACACGTACTTTAAATAATGGTAGCCTTAGCCGACCAACCCCGCAGACTTCCTACCTTCGCCTGCTCAAAAATGTTCTTAACTCCATTGTTGCTACTCCCACTAGAGGAAGCTCAATGTTTGCCCGCTTACTTGCAAGCGATCATGACAAATATTAACCAGATTCTGTGTGCTGGTGAGGAGCAGGTTCGAAGTTCCAGCCGCCCCAAGCTCACCCACATTTATTGGATTAACCCAATACTAAGATTTTAAACATAACATTTCAGGAAACTGTGAATAACATTATCATTTTGATAATTGCACATACGAGGTAGTGGTCCTTGTTTAGCTGCTCTTGCTGTTTCTTCTTCTTATTTCGACATTTTGCTGCGGCAACCTTGTTACGTTCACGCCTACGAAGGCGACGTGCAATATCCTCGGTGCCATTGCTCGTCCCACTGTTTTCACTATACAACTGCAAGAGTAAAAAAAATATAAATTGTAAACAGAGTAAAGCAGATATAAATTGTTCTACTGTACATTTTTACATGTTGCTTCTTCATAGGCTTGCGCGTTAAAAAGGCGCATCCGACCGACAAGTGTGAAGTACGGCGTCCATGCTTGCCGACATTACTGAAAGAATAGTAATTAGTTCGTGTCCTACCATGTCATAATCCTAAGAATTTTATTGACCTCGGTGACTCGATTTTTATCTGTTCGTACATATAAGATTTTTTTAATAATGTTAAAGGGAAGAAAAAGAGGCAAAAGAGAAAACCGTTGGGATCTTGTGATAATAGGTATATGGATAAGAATAGTAGGATGTTGTATCGATGTGTATAAAAATATTTGTAATCTGAGTACAATTTATGCTGTATAACCATGGCATCATTGCTATAATCTTTTACAATTTCAATCTTCTAATGTTAAACTATAATGTTCCCTGCCCCTACCAAGCTGTATTTTATCGACAGCCACAACTGTAATACCACTACTTATTGTACCTTGTTGTTTATGGAAGTAAATAAACAAGAGAAAATTTGAAAGGTGACATAAAAAAAAAACGCGGATAAGGCACTACGAAGGCCAGCTTAACTTAATGTTAGAATACTGAGCCCAATCACTTACTGTTTTGCGATCTTCTGAAAATTTTCGATAACAGGCAGCAAATTTTATCATGTAATAGTATATTAGCAAAATGAAAAATTGCAAATGCCGTGCGCATGCCAGAATGTAAAGGCCTACAAACCGGTTCACGCTTAATCCGCGTTGATCGACCGACTTTCGCGGACGCTTGCGGTATCAGTTCCTCGCCAGATGATGGTACAGAATTGCACACGACGATATTACTGTTGCCATGACTAGTGCTTGGTTGCGGTGCAAAGCCCATTCCAACGTCAAGTTCACGAATGACGGCTGGTACGAGCGTTGTTGAACTATCGTATGGAACACAGCAGCGGCTAACGTGAGAATTTGTACTCTCCTTACTCTGACGAAAATGCCAGAGCTCTTCCTCTGTTGGCTTAACGTCTGAGTGCTGACCGTTGGGTGGGGGAGTGACCATTTCAGCGTAGGGCGAACTTCCATAATACGAAGCGTCGTACGATGCCCCACAATTTGTCGAATAGTCTGTAAGAGTACCGACAGGGGTATAAACACCTAAAACCGAGAAGTTATATATAGCTTTTGCGCACGTATTCAAGCGACAAAAACGTATTCCGCGTAAAATGACCAATTAGATTCAATCTATGACGACGCGATAATTGACGATGACATTAAAGGAAAAGGCTCTTGCCAGATATAAATCAAGCATGAATGTACGCGGTTTTTCTCGAACCGCGTTCTTCTCGCGCGCGCGAACTTCTTGAACGAAATTCTCGGCATCGTACATTTAATTATAGGATTTATCATATGAGGGCATGCGAAAGCGATACCATGAGCGCTAAACAATAACTGTTGGGCAATCCTAGAAAGACTCAACAACTGCGTATCTCTAGAAGAGGGCGGTCGTCATCATGCAGGGGAATTTTATGAGATGGAGGTTGCCATCTGGAGTTTGTTCTCAATGAATAAGTGACTTACAGCTGGGATAGGAGTAGACATCACCAATTGTTGCAATGGTGGTTGTGGTTGTTGAGGTCGGGTAAGTTTCGTGGAGGTGGGAAAGGCTTTGCACAGGTTGCAAAGGTTGTTGCCCCTGGATAGCCAGTGAAATATCTACATGACTTTGCAACTGGTTAGGTAGATGCACCAGGTGAGCAGAAGACAGCGTTTGGGTGTTGTGTAGTGGGCTCGGGACTGTCTGCACGCTGCTGGCAGAAACACCACTACCGGCTGTTTGACCAGCGGCGGCCGGCGATGCTTCAGCCACACAGTCTGGATCACTCTCGCGTGGATCACCCACATAAGAACTATAAAAAACACAAAATCAAACTTATGCACATCATATGACATGTAGTAGATAAAATAATGTGTCAAGTGTCAAAGTAAATAAAAACTTAACCTGAGGTTTTAACGTATTATAGCTTTCTTCTTGAAAAATCCAAACACGACGTTGGTCATACAATTTTTACTGCTTTATTCCTGAGTAGATATTATTAGCGTTCTCTCTGGGAAATTTCCATAGTACTTTAATGCATGGGTCTTAACTGAAAAACCAGACTAAAGGCAATCTATCGTAGATGACCAACACAAGTATCTGTACATGTGCCTTGCCCGTTAATAAGTCATGCAGGGAAGAAAAGCGAACGAAACAAAGTCAAAAACAGCCACTCCCAATGCCAACGAATTAAGCAATGTATAACGATTCAAACTAATCGGGGATTGTTTAAAATTTTCGAACACTATTTATAACGCCCAAACGGTAGTCATTGGTATTTTTAAGAATGGGTAAATAGTGTCGGCCTTATATTAATGAGAAGTGTATTGGAGAGGCACTATTGCTACCTTATGTCATGAAACTATGATATTACGTGTCATTGAACTATTCGCTAAGGCTCTAGCTAGCCATGATCACGGGCGAGCGCTGTACCCTCACGATCTTATTTACAAGCATAGATCAAATTCAGCAGGTGGTTGCTCTTCTTCGTCGCTTACAGTGAGAAAAGTTTCATGAGCTTTGTATTATGCCAGTCCTAAACTGCATCGCCAAATACAATTATAGAAACCGGAGTTCTCTCAATTCTGTCGTTTATCGTAAGATGACAACTAGCCACAAATGACGTTTATGAACTCAATGCTAGCATTTCGTTAAACTTTTTTAACTTATCACTAAAAAAATAGCTTGCGTAAGGCTACTAGTTGAAAACAAGAGTAATTGTATTGTATATCTAGAAGGTATGGAATGCTCTCCTTTCGACTCATTCGTCTTTTTAACATAAATATCCATAAACTAAGGTGCGCATACAAATACATACGTAAAAGTTACGACTTGTTTTGACAACCAAGTTATTACCTTGGAAAGACGTGAATGCTTAGCAGCCGGATGACTAGTAGCATTTTTAACAGAAAAATACATTGCACCTAAAAAACCTTGAACTATTTTTGTTTGCGGCCAACAACCGAATGTTATTAGAAAGCATCGCAAAATTGTCAACACAAAAATAATTTGTTCTATATGCCTTAATGTATCTATCAATCGTTCATCGGTGCGTGTATAAAACACATCAAGCGTCTTGACTGGTTGTAAATCAGACTTTGTCCAACGAACGAAATACCCCATAAACAAGAAAAAAAATATTTCAAAAAGAAGCTGCTGGACAGTTGTCAAGAAAAATGAAAATAAAACTACATGAGTATAGACCACGTACAATATATGAAAAATTGTTTTTTTAGAAAAATAAATTGTAAGATACCAGGTACAAAGGTTAATTTGCTTTACAAAAGAAAAAGCCAACACCAGAACTGACATCAGATCAGAGCATTCCATTTTTTTAGCTAAATCGGGGGTATACAAATAAGGCTTAAATGATCTCTTCAACGTTAGAGCTAGATAAAGTTATGAATTAGATGATAAGAGGAAAAATAGAATCTGACGGTTTGATCGCGAACCTCATTCAATCACCGCTAGCATCATCACAGGCACGTAGATGACGCAGCCATGAGCACCGCTGCAAGTCTAGAATCACACATCATCACAAAATGTTTCGGCAAAAATCAATTTGTGAACCACATATGCCATGAGTTAGATAGACAGATACAGACCTAATAATCATGCCGTTTCTTTGTCTAATTGACTGAAGCGAAGCATGATAACTGACAATGACAATGTTTACGCATAGAAACTTCGCTAAGTTTTATATACCATCATAGCGATGTAAGTCTATGAAAATGATACTTATTTAAGCTTACGAAGCTTGACCTGGGTATTGCATTTGTAGCAGAAGCGTATTTCATGTACATACACTCTGATCGAGTTAGTAGTGGTTGCCTCGTTGTCTTTGCATACGAGTATTGTGACTCGGCTTTAGTCCAAACGAAGATTCCGTTTTGAGCTATTTTTGTGCTAGGATTGCTGGATTCCTACCCTTGTTTTCTGAGTGACAATTACCGTCGTACTTTTTGAAGGGGTCGGATATCTATTGCTCGCGTTTATGTTGGTCAAAGTAACAAAATGAAAGCACGGAGCACTAAATAGAAAACAAGGTTTACGAATCACAAAGCTTTACCGAGTTCCACTTGAGGAGAATTGAAGTATGTACTCGTTAATTCTCTAACACCGACCATTAGAGTTCGCGAAAGGTGACAGGGAAGTAACGGCCAACATTCCAATTGTCCTGAGAACACAAAAATTCCTAAAGAAGCAGCGCTTGAGGAATAACGTAGAAAACTAGAAGGGGAAAAGCCTTCTTGTATTTTTTGCCTTTGTCTGCATATTTTTCTTTTATGGACGTGCCGCCGCCGTCATATTGTTGATTCTGATTCTACTGATTTCGTTTTTGTTGCTTTTAATTTTATACTGCTACAAATGGAAGGTCATCTCTACCATTGTCATCACGATTGCTCTGCTCAAAAAGGCGTGAGCACGGGCAGAAATTCACTGACTTCGACGTCTCTTTTGGGACTTCTTCGTCAGCTTCGGCTATAATTTCTTTCGCTGCTTCAAGTTCTTGTCGCCACCGTGGGTGATGTGCTAATCGAACGGCTTCCTCTCTGGCTAAGCCGCATCCACAACAATTTTGTTGTTAGTAGAAGCAATTAGTACGAATAAATTGATTATACAATGTAATTCACAACGGCAGTATCTTTGCTCGGTAATAGGTCAGCGTCAAATCAGGTAGAGTCAGCATGCAATGCCCGGCCGGCAACGTCGTCAATGCCATCACTACAACGTCGTGAACAACAACTGCAACTAGATGAGGAACTACAGCGGTAACAGGAAGAAATGAGGTAAGGAAAAGTAGAAAAAACTAACTGAAGGAATCAACAGATGAAAAAAGAAATCATATACGGCTGTCAGGGCTACCTAAAATAAAAAACCTTTAAAAAGAGCCTTCAGGTATAGAGTTTTAAGGAAAGCAATAACATCTATGGGCACACGCAAAATGAGGCACCTTTTTACTTAGAGTTGAAAATAGGGTTATCAAGAAGTTAAACATGTTCAAATTACGTTCAAGTGTGTCTGTATGTGTGTGCTTCGGAAATATAATAATCAATCAGCTTTTGTTTAAAAGCAAAGTCACATGTGACGTGGTACCCCAACCCGTTTTTATACCAAAATGCTCAAGCATAATACACAAATGTTCTACAGATCGTATAGTGGTTAATAAAATGGTTTTCACGACAGTTCCGTTTTTACCATCAAATTCTGGTTTGTGGGTGAATTTCGTCAAATCCAATCAAGTTTCCCTATGTACTCTAATACCCAAACATCCATATGGCTCAATTTAAGCTATCCGCATTTGAATTACAAAACTGGGTTACAAATTACTGAATTACTGAATACTGGGTTACTGAATTACAAAATTGGGTGGCTTACGGAACTGAATGAAAGCAATGAAATACTGAACTGGCTTACTCTTGTCTTCGTATTTTAAAGAAGTTCCTTGTTATTTCTTTGTAGGACACATTTTAACCGAACCAAAGTATGTTATTTGCATATATATATATATATATAGCGGATTCCTGTAAATGGTAAATACAATAAGAAGCAATTATGAATACCCAACGGATAACAGTTAAGACTAGTATTTATACAATAACGTACGATGTCATGTATGGTATTATATGATCGATCGTGGGCTGTGTATTTAGAATCACATTGATTTTGCACTGAAGAAGTAATACAGAAGAGGTAGTAACTCCCACTTACGTTTTTGGATGCGTGCAGATTATGATTTACGCGGAGAGTTCGCTTGCTAATTATATAGTACACCGCACATCAACGTGTGCTAAGTCTAAGGATCTATTACTTATGTAATTAACTCATCTCATTACGGATCTTGTACGCAACAAAAATGGTAAATTTCGAGTAAATGAGATTTGCAGAGTGCGTAGATTTTAACCTTGTACTTCAATTTTGCATTTAAAAATATATCTTGTCTGGAAACAAATAAAGCTGATTTTGCTCAATACTATTTTACGCCCCTTACGCTTGTTCTGTTGTACAACCTAAACTGGTGCAATTCTCGTGCCTATGGTCAGCAAATTAGAGTTTATCTTGCTTTCTGAAAACGCGCCAATAGTGACAATAAGCTGAAGTTAATGGAACACACTAGCTTGAACCAAAGATGATTACAAGTAGTTGTCCGAGCGCACTGAGTGGATGGAGTCAGAATATACCCAAAAAGTGATAGTATGTATAAGTATCGGTAGTACCTAGAAAAAGTTCTGCTTGGGGC
Organism: Tropilaelaps mercedesae; assembly: GCA_002081605.1. Lineage (NCBI taxonomy): Eukaryota > Metazoa > Arthropoda > Arachnida > Mesostigmata > Laelapidae > Tropilaelaps > Tropilaelaps mercedesae. Next base: position 10,593 of record MNPL01012638.1, read on the forward strand.
GATAATACTAGGAATCCGCATATTCTGACAAATGGTCTGAAAATTCAAATACCACTATAAATCATGTCAGCACTCAGTTGCGACGTCAACTCTTGACAATATTGCCCGCCTGAGCAAATTTACCCCAAAAACCAAATCGCTATAGAGCTATAGTGAGCTTGTTGCCATCTTCAAGATTTAGATATTGTCGAATGCAATCCCGACAAGTCTATGTAAGAAGCTCTTTTACGCGACGTCTGTACTCAGGTTCACGGCCAACTCTATTTGACACAGTTGTGTTTTTCTTGACTAGTCGAGATCGCACGAGGTACTCCGCAGCAAGATAACCACCAATATTGTAACTAGCTTAACCAATCCGCTGGTCAGGGCCACGTGATCCGAAACGCTACTTCAATGGCTACGTCACGTAACATAATGTAACTTAACAGAGGACCGCCCTCTGGTCAATAGCAAACACACAGGTACACCTGGCGGCGAACAAGCGCAGTAGCATGCCTCGTTGTTTTTCTCATATGTCACATGACAGGCAAGTCGCCAAGGCCTCCTATACTAATGTTTAAATCATCAGCTACCCTTAATAGTCATACCGCCGGTATTTGAGGCACCGACTATGCTGTTAGTGGCCGATAAGTTCTCGTGTGATAGGGGTGTAAATGCGGAGAAAGCGACCAACCTCTCGGAGCGTTCCATAAACGCACAGTGTCAGACGGTCTGAGGCGACCGCAGGAGGGAGGCCTTCCCAGAACAACCCCGGACAACGCTACTTAGCCCGACGCAACTGGGACACTCGCAAGCGCTGGAAACAGCACTGTCTCTGCTATAGGGTCGACACTGCAGCATTGCCGCAAACAGAGCGGCAATAGGCCATAGGCCGTAGCAAGAAGCCGAGCCATCGACAACAACCAGAACAGAGCAGCGCTAAAGAAGACCAGTCGAGCTGCACAGAACATCTAGAGTCTCTAGGAAGACCGCACATGAGTGATTTGCATGATGTCTCCAGCGCCCTTTCAGGTACAATATATATCGTACGTAAACTGCAATACAGACTGGCGGTGCCTAGATCTCTAGGATACAGTCAAAGAGACAATTCAGTTATACTTCAGGATTAAACAATACATTGTAAGCTCTCCATGTTCGTATAAGGAGTAAGCTTACCCATTGGATTAAGTGACTTAGTGAGGAGAAAAACGATCATATGTCCTTGTCAGCTTAGGGTAGGAATATGAGCTTGTGGAGGACAAGGGCCTAGGCGAATATCGTTGTGTCGAGAAGCCATGTCTACAAGGATTTGGTGCAAAGGAAGTGTTAATTCAATACACAAGTAAATCCTGACTCACTATTTTCAAAGGGTGTATACTTAATAATGATAATGAGCACGTTAAAGAAGGTGAACCAATCCTTTCGAGAACCTCATCCCATATGCTAACTTCTCTTTGCATAAAATAAGCTTACGACGAGTGTCAAGGATGCCTACAATTAAAGCAAATCTCATTAATCCAGCACCTAGTAGGACTGATACCTCTCAGAGCCACTAACCTTGTAATAAATCTGCGGCCCGTGGTAAGCCCACGGGCCATTTTGGCCATTCTACAGGTAGGAAGTGCAACAGTTACGCTGTTCAGACGCAACTGTAGGGCGTTCTAGTATTAATGACTGGATAAATTAGCTGGCGTGCGAATCCAATACCAAACAGTTATTAGATCAACACTCAAGCACCCTCTCGCCGCAACAACCAAAGATCCCTTGGCATCATGGCGGTTTACCTGAATAATGCCGTGAATTACTATGGTGACCACAACTCTGATTTCTACTTCCTATTAATAGTACATTTCACATTAAGTATTATCAATAGTACACTTCACATCTATTTTTGCAGGACAATAAGTATGTACTGCGGACGCACAACTACGGTCATTTTGTGTAGATGCTTACATGGCTGAGTGAAACCAGCTAACCTTTAGTTAACTGTATAAAAGGTGATTCAACTTTTTTGTGTTGCGATATCATCAATGCCTCATGTTGTGCTATGCTTCCTCTACAACGAGAAAAAATGAAAAACAAACTTGGTACCGACCAAAGAGTAATAATTCGAGCTGCTATTCAAAAACAAGTTACAGCAATACGTAAAAATATAATTTAACTCCTAGGCATTAATCTTTTCTTTTTCTTCCAAACAATGGCTTCAGAAGAGGAAACTGCCTAGATAATATTGAAAGTGCATTCTTTATTACGATTTACATGTCTAGATTAATCTTAAGGTTAAATAAATACTATGGTGAAACCGCACGCTTTTTAAAAACCACACTATTGAATAATGTTCATGAATATGGTTCAACATTGTAGCGCTAAGTCTGTAGCTCGTAGGTAGTATGCGAAGTATCAGTAACGCGAGCATAGGTAATCTTCTTTTTTGATAAAAGGTCCTCATTCCCCTTTGTACGAGAAAATGACACACACACAGCTCGGCAGATCTGCTTAAGTCGCTACGGACCGTGGTAAACTTCCATCCAACGGCAACGTCAACGAACCCCTCTAACCCTATATCATCTCTCCGCTCTATGGCGTACTTGACAGTTCGACGTAGCTAGCCCGTAACCATGACTTGATACATTCACACGGTTAGAATGCGCTAAGCTACGATTCGTAGCGGTGGCACAAGCTACAGTCGGCAGTACATTACCACGGTGATTCCTAATAATCGAGCAGCGGACTATTGGCGATACTGGCTGGCCTTTCGGCGAACTCCATTGCTGAGAAACGCAAACCACGTGTTCCTGCTCTGCGACGGCAGACAGTGCAAGGCGCTGCACTGCGGTTCGCTGTAGCTGCACTGGACCTACGGTTGTCGTCACGATTTACGGTCATTGTTCCTTTTATATATCTGCAGCCTGAACTCGGCGAACTTCACGCAGAAACGCTCATTTGGGTCACCACCAACACAGCGTAGTCGAAGCCCAGGATCGGCAACGTCAGTTCTTCTGCTCGCGGTCATGGACAGCGCCGTTCTAGCAGATTTATATCAATAAATTAAGTCCTACCCATTCCTGATATTTGTGGCACTGTCTTTGCGGTGTTACTTAAGTATATTGAAATAAGTATAGTAAACAGAACGAGGAAGGCAGGTTTCGGAAGAAGGTATTATTCTACAAAAGGGAGATTATAAACTTCATAAGGTTGTTAAAGGGTTAGCCATCATAGAGAGTTCTTCGAGTGCAGTCAATAGAAACAAATCAAGGCCGCAATACATTTCCAACAGATTTGTAACATTTGACAATTAATTTTCTTTGTAAGAAAAATTAAGAACACAACCAGTAGTAAACCCGGTTTTAGTATCATTTCAAGAATAATGATTCACATAGGAAAAATTTCAGTTAACAGTCGCTTTTCCCAGTGGCGCAGAATCAAGTAGATATCTTGCAACGTGTCTAACTAGAACAGCCATTTTAGTGAACAGAAACACAGGTGCACAAAAGTTGTTGATAGTCACCCATATATGTTTGACTTTGTTTTACAGCAAAAATATTTACTCAAATTCCTAATATGCAAACTCGTGATTTAATAACAGATTTGATGTAGAGCTGATGGACTGGAAACGTTGACCTCAAATAAAAAAGTTTGGTTTTATCTATAATAATTCGGTCATTGTCGGTAATTGTCGCAGAGGAATATGGATTTTTAAATTAAGCTGTTCGTTATTCACAACAAATAAATGATAAGATCATCAGCAGCATCTCTGCTAGTGGCAATTTGTAATAAATGAAAGCGGGCTCGCTGGACTCAGTCAACCATATCAATTACAACTGAAGAGAAAAGCGTGTGTCAGCGAGTAGAATAAGTTACCTCATCATGGACGCTGTCATATCCACTCGGATGAAATGGGCGCCCTTTTGTTTTTTCGTCACCACCGAGCACAGCAGTATTTCACTTCCATGAGAGAAAACTCCAGACAAGCAAAGTATTCCCTTGAGAATTTCAATCCATATATTTATATTCCACTGCCACACTAATTAGGTAAAGTTGTCCTTGCTTGAGCGATTGAGTTCGAGTTTAACACCGCGTTGTAATGTTTGCCAAATACCGCGCCACGGAACACTGTAAAAAGGACGCTTAGCAGAAGATTACGTTGTCGATGGTATTTAACCAAATAATCGCCTGACGCAAATGTGCTGTTTGTGTTCTTGGTTCGACAGGACCTGTCTGTTGGGTCCTACGTAGTTCAAGTGCCGCGTAAACCAGACAGCATGGTTCCACTAGCGGAAACTAGCCACCTTGGTGTGCTCCGCCGATCTCTGAGATTTAACGAGCAATGCGTTCGCGTGTTCAACGTCAACGGTTAAAAACTTGCTAGGCTGCTGTTGCTGCGACGGCTGGTGTGGTATGGAGGGCTTGCACATTTAGATGATGAGAGGTAAAATCATGCAAAGCCCTCAGCGTGGATATACTGACCCTGGGTGGTACAATATCGCAATGCAATTTGGTGTTCTCTGAGGTGAACAGCAGCAATCCCGGCTGAGAATAAGCCAGAGAGAGAGAAGGAGAGGTACACGTCGTAGTTAATCCCAACCAGGTTGCGGCAGTCAAAGGTCAACCACGAACATAATGAAATCCGGTATAAGAGAATAGAGGGGGCTAAACCGTGGAATACAAATGAAAAAATCCAAGTTTAAATATGTTCAATACTGTGTTGTTCTATCAAAGCCTATAGGCTGGATAGAACCTTTTACCGCTAGGGTGGTTTATGAAATTCATCTAGCTCGTACTACCTAGGTCGTTTGTTCCCTCGTTTCGTGCAAGTTATTGGTAATACGCGTAATATTCATGTAATTATACGCGCGCAACTGTTATGGGCCATGTTCAGGGTAGATACGTTTGCAGACAAAAAATACAGACATAACTAATCTAACTGTGAGATCCTGCTGGAACAAAATAAAAATCGATTCGCTTGAAAAATACGTGTATATTTTGTGTTTTTGCACAATTAAAATTGAAATCTGAAAACCTCAATCGTAAGGAATTTTTATTTTGCAATACCCAGAACAATCATCATATTCTGTCAAAAATAATTCCATCGTCTACCCAAGAATTCTAAATAAAGTTTCTGAGGCCGTTGTCAAGGCTGATGGATCAGCTTAACAGTATCTCCGTTTTCGTTGGCCCAAGCGGTCGGGCTGGTTGGCCAATGATAATTATGTGGTCGCCCACTGGCCGGGAAAAGTACAAGATGTGGATTTCAACTAGTAAAATTATTTATTCAATTTGGAAAATCGAACACGGAGTACGCGCTGTGCTATGCTTATTTTGTTTATGCTAATAAGGTAGTGAAAAGGGTAAGCTGAACTAATCTAGTGATGACGACATAATAAATCATCCAAATAGAGGCCACTGCTGGGTCCAGCTGCTAACACCTAGTCATTCATAGAAGTAAGCATGCACGAATTTGCTCTAACTGGCAAAAGTCAAATTTATTCGTTCGAGCTAAAAGAATACCTTCATACATGCGCAACGTGGCTATTGTCCAAACAAGCTGCGTCGTTGTAATTTCGCTATAGCGCAACGTTGTACACTATTTAAATGCAAAGCTGTTACTGCTGTTCTTGCGTGGCTGCTCTTATTGCTGACTACGGGATGGAAAGTTGCGTCAGAGCGTTTTGTGTTATAAGGCCAAATTAAGCGTTCGTGATTCCTCGGTGACCTCTTTAAGATACTCGTTTACCAGTAGTACGGTAGAGAGCTTGTTACGACCCGATTAAATCAGATACATTCATCCAGTATCTATCTACCCACCGATCGGTTTATTTAAAATATTGGGCAGAGCAATCTTGCGTTTATTTGAAGTGAAATTGCCTTGTTGTCACGTGAGTGAGATATGGCTTGTGGGCACTTCGGTGGGAAAATTCGTATTGTTTGATTTGAAGTTGTTTGTCTGAAATAGTTGACAGATGGTACACTTAACCAAGGGACTCAAGTCACTTAAAAGTGAGAGTTGAAGGAATTTCTAGGTTTTTAGTTGGATTATAATTCCCACAAGTAAGGCCACAGGAGAAACTAGTCTGCAACATGGGATCTAATTGGTGTCCCGCATAAAAATTAACAACAAGACATTTCGTCTACACAGATGTACAATGCTAGAAGCAAAAACAACGCCGTTTCCCCTATAACAAAACGGGGGACATTGTGTTATATCTGTCATGAGTATATTAATCAGTTATCGCACTTCCGCTGTAATCCTGTATGTCGCATAGTGCACAATCCACCAAATATACATTGGATGGTTTGACTATTTCTTGTGCTCGGAAATTACTTGCATTATGCTTTTTCATGGACACTATCTTGCTTACATATTTTAAGCTGTACTCCATATTGTTCCATTCCGAATCAGACGTGTAGCATAGCGCATGGAAGATAAGCAGATTAAATGAAATCTGCTATCTGTCGCCCTTATATAAACTCAAAGATGAAAGATGAGCTTCCATAAGTCCAGAGATCTATTTATGTTTGCGGGACGTGAGTTGAGCTGTAACGGTTAAGACGCTACCCGGTGTTCCCTAGTGCGTGTTCAATGTGTACGGCATATATATATATATATATTTATTTTTATAGTTGATGTGTCAGGCATTACATAACTACCTAGTAAGCGTGAGTTAACTTGGAACAATATTAAACTTATATTAAAAATACAAACAAATATTTATATAAACACGAAATTAGATAAATAAATATGCTTCGATAACTAATCGTCATAGTTTAATAAACAGTGGATAACGGAGTTAATTACGGAAAAAATAATGGTGAGATCGTCTTTTATCTGCAATACGATCAAGCGTTGCTAAAGATAACTGCGGTGAAACTTTAAGCAAATTTGGACGTTGTTATCAACCAGACAAAATGATTTTTATTAGCTCGATTGAAAAATGTCAACAAAATTGATATTTGATCATCGTAAATATAATATAATCAACAAAAACAATGTTGGCCACCTAAGGATTGATCATACTGGCTGTTAATGCAAAACTTACATTTGTAAAGTGTAATACATATGTATGTATGAATTTACTATCAGTATCCGCGAAATGCATGCCCGAAGTGATTTACCTTTATGGAAATGTTATTTTGTTTAGCATCACTAATCTCATCTTGTTATTCGACATTGTGCATTATGTAATTTCTGGCTTCACCACGATCGAAATTGACGAAGACGAAAGTAAGTAGTGCTGAAAAAACCAGCAGGGCAGAGTATATAAAGATAGCGCCAGAAACTTCATTCAACCAGAAGGCATTTCATGCTTAACCAGTATCTCACAAGTTTTTGGGCCAAGGACGCTTCCCATATTAACGGAAGGCGACCAGACTGGTGCTCAGTTTTAAGTCTGAGAAGCCAGCGGAGTTACCGACCACTTAATCTGCTTAACACACCTAGAAAGGCCATCGATGCCCATATAGATGAATCATGTGAGTGACCTAAAAATCAGCCTGAAGAGCGGTAGGAAAGAAAGTTAGGTTCTTTTACGCATAAATAGCCAGGAGATGACATACAACAAGAGCCCTAGGAAGCGATGCTTGCTCAACATACCTCAGTAATATGATCCCAGGAAAAGATAAGACTAGAGACGGACCGTGGAAAAGAAAGTGGCTATTGATAACGGTGACACACTATCATCACCTCTGCGGTCCTGATTACGTTAATGGCGACGATGTCAAAAAGAAATAAGACTATGTTTTGTCTTTCTTCTCCGCTTTTGTGAAGCTTATCGAACTATTTCTATTGTGGCGACTATTGATTGGGGCGGAGTGTCTTGTAGGATCTAGTTGAAAGAGAGATGCTAGATGATCTAAGGTTATAGGTTTGTTTATAAAGAGGTTAAAAAGCAAACTTTGGAGTAATGGAGGCGTACCATTTACTCCACATACTCGCCCGCAACGAATGTTTCCCGCCTAGATATTTCATTGGGGACAATAAAGTCTCTATCTTGTGCCAGGCTTGTCTAACGACTGCCCCCGGCTTGTTCCGGTTAGGCCATCTACAGTACGTGTATGTATCGTTACACAGAATCCGCAAAATAACTGAGCTCTCCTGACCTTAGTCAAAGCTTTTCAAGTAGCGGCAGGACCTGATGCCCTGAAAACCTAATTCTCCCAGCACTAAACAAACACAAACACTTTTAATCTATCGACCCCTCAGGAATTTCGACTCTTGGTGATTCCGATTTTGTCACTATTACGACTGCGCTAATCTCTACTGGTAATTTTGGCCCGTCACAGAAAGATAGCACTGCCACGAACAATTCCATATCTCAAGCTACTGGATTGAGTATTTGCCATAGGCCAACGGCCATTGCCACCGTAATCATTATCTTCCACAGAATGATAGCTGGTTCTGTCATTTCTTTGTCGACTTTGTCCCTTTTCTACATTTCCGGGAGCAGATAACCGTGTCCTCCGGTTGCTGATGCGTTTTACTTCCAGTCGTTGTTGTGTTCTCTCTATTAACTCTGTCACTAATATTGTTGTCTGTTGCTGCCGTATAGTTTAATCCGATGGCCCGCCGCTCTTGACCTAGCCGGACATCGACTACGAGGCAGTGATGACGGTTTAAAGAAGCAGGGACCGTACGTAGCCAAGGCATGGTTAAGATGAAGTAAAGCGAAATACTCATACCGACAGACTTGAGCGTTGGCCCAATGCGTAGACAACGCGCGTACAAGCGGTTTCGTTCACCTCTTGCCTCCCCGCGTGTCTTTCATCACCTTAGCGGCGAATGCTCTGTATGACAAAATTTAAGTAATTTTCTGTACACGCACTTAGTGTTATTCATGGGCCCAGTAATTTACGTAGGGTCAACGCGAATATAGTGTAACCCTTTCCAGTTGGTAACATTGACAATTTACGTCCATTACGGCCTAAAGAAGTAGAGCAGTGGACTTGAAATGAACCTACGAAATTAAAGCTACGCTCATTAATGAATATCCAAGAGGCGGAATCTCAGCTATGAGATCCCGTATGTAAACGTTTTCCAGCCTTTGAGATAATTTGTTCGAGAATATGCACTATAATGAACAGTACAGCGTAAACACTTGATTCAAATCTTGTGCACTGAAAACTCAGCGAGTGCGAAAGAGCCCTGTCTTACCCAAGGTACCAAAACAGATACAAGAAAAATATATTAAAATGACCGAAAATGCTGCACTGACAGCAAGCGGGAGAGAGAGACGCACACATAATCACATACTCTCACATACCAGCGTCAATGCAGATAAAGCCAGTAACGGCACGATCAAGATTCTGTCTTTTAGGTAGAGGTGAGGGAGTAGTCTCCCTAATTTCTTTAAAAGGCGGCGATATTGGCGACGATGGTAATAGTGGTGGTGAATCTCCGGTATTTCTTTCTTTTTTTGGCAGATATTCCGCGTCTACGCCTCGAATCGTGCTTTCCCCACCTGTGTACGTATATCACATTCGCTTAGATTTGCTTTTATGTGGTGGCACGCAGAGAAATGGGAGTGGCTGAAGAATTATTATAACAGGGTGGCGAACAGACAAGCGCAGTCGTAGATGGCCTCGCTAAGCGATGCGGTACGACCAACCGAAGTTGCCAATAAGAGGACATTGGTGACGACGGCGCCACCGCCGCCGCCGCGCGAGGTGAGATCAAGACGAAGGAGATACGCAGACCATAGAAGATGAAATGATCAAAGTGAACAAAATAACAGCAAGCGCAACTGCGCCGATGGCGCAGATCGGGAAGCACTCTTAGAACATTTACCCTTTCTTGGCAGCAAATATTTTTATGTAGTTTTATTATTAATCTATTTTAATATGCTTTTTGGTCAGCACATACCATTTACAGGATATCAACCTTGACATTGACGCTGAAGGCAGCCTTCCAAGGTAAGATGGGACAGGAGTATCATAAACGTTCTCGCTTGCGATTAGTTACAGATATGAGATTAAGCAATCATTGGACATACTTGATAAGACGACTAATAAACTCTCAGTACAAATATATATCAGCACATTGATCAAATGTAGTGGTTGTGATATTGATTGTGGCTGTGAACCACAATTGATTGGTTACGGGCCGTCGTAAACTCATGGAATGGAAGACGTACGTAAAGAATGGAGAATTGAGATAGCCCTCGAAAAAAACTTTAGAATAAGACAATACAGTTCACGTCAGCATACGCAAACGGTTTCAGCCGAGACCTTCGCGCCGTTGCATAGAAGGTAATACAAAACGTATGTGTACTATGTGTATCGTCCTACATAATTATAACTGCCAAATAAAACTTGATGGTGGTGAACTGTTTATTGATACCCCTTTTTATCGTGTGTCGTTGCCTCATGGTGTTACAAACCACTCGCCGTCGCGCGACGTGAACATATGTATAAAGATTATGAAAATCAACCACAGGCGAGATAATAATCAAACAGCATAATAATAGGACTGCCCTTGTAGCGGCAACGAGAAAACGGTGTAAACTATTTCAGACTTCCGCACTGCGAAGCGAGAGAGAGATAGAGGCTAAGGAAGAGTATGCGAAGGCTCAGGCGGAATCCATTACAGTTTTACGGAGCAACAACAACAACAGCAACAGTGACAGAACAGCCGGCAGAAAAAAACCGTGAGAAATTATTATTGGTCGTACCGATGTTAATGAGCGAACAGGGTTGTTCCAATTAGATACCAGAAAGTGTGGTCATTCATTTCTTTGAAATGAGGAAGACGAGCGGAAAGGTCTGACTTACATTTGCAAAGTGCAAAAAATCACTCTATTGGTGGACATGGTAGGAGTAGCACAGTAGTAACTGTATATAAGGCCATCGGTATCTCACTTATCTCTGCATCTGCCAATACTATTGGTCTATTTTGTCATCTTACCTTCTTTGCATTTTCAAAAACATATACATCTTCAGTAGCAGTACCATATTGATTGTGATTTTTACTCAGATTTACTTTTGTCAAAGGGATTAAATAGCGAGAATTCGAAGTACATTTCTCCTGTCGATCATTTAAATAAGACTTTTGTCTAATATTCATGTGTGCTGTTGTTAGTGGTAGTCGTGGGGATACTATGTATATTATTTACAGGTTTCTAGGGCTCAACTGTCGGCGGTTATTTTTTTGTCGTTGCTTTTAAATTTATAGCTCTTCAATTTATACAAGAGCATCGTGTTCCTTGTGATATGCGGTTTCGACATATTATTATTATTATCATTGTTATTATACTATTACTATTATTATATTATTATTATTATTATTATTATTATTATTATTATTATTATTATTATTATTATTATTATT
>MNPL01012638.1:22441-40139 GCA_002081605.1 Tropilaelaps mercedesae
TCCTGGGGAGTCTTCATGATTACAGCATCTCGCAGAGTGGTGTCGGCAAACTTTTAATCAAGAACGCTGCATATTGCCTTCAAATAATTAGATATACAAAAGGATAACTAAGATATAGTCATACACGATTCCGAAAACCGATCTTAAAGCAACCCGACTGTATTTAATCACGTACAGCCAAGTTCGCAGCTTCTTAGCCCATAATCAGCTGGGGGCCTAAATTGTTCTTGAAGAAAGTTCCAAAGCTCTTCGATACTTTTCGCACAAACAAAAAAGTAAAAAAACAAACAAATTCCTATGCATATTTCCCCAACAGGTCTGCGATACTTTTGCGGGATGAAGAAAATGCAATATTTTAAATTTTGTTGTCTTGATAGCGCCTTATTTGTAATATAAATATCCGGGTCTACATTATCTCCAGCTGTACTGCGTTAGATGTTACCCCATTTATTGAACAGCAAATAACATTCACCCTGTAACGAGTTGTGTACATTATGAGATACACAGTAAACGTCTGCCTGCGCGTATATAGTTAAAAACCCTATTTTCATATGCTGCGGCTCTATATAACTAGTGTGTGGTGAATCTATATGTTCTTTGTCTGTAAGTGCGTTTTGTTTATACGGACGTTGCTGTATATTTATGTTTCAAGTCGGTACTAATTTTGATAAATTTTCATTTTATTGAAACGCGCCTTCTAGCAAGTTTTCTAGTACGCTAAGCCGCACGGGGACCCCTATGGCATTGCGTCGATGCTGCGTCGTGGGTTTCACAAGTGCATAAAGCATATGCGAAAGGAATTGAGAGCGATGATGCTCGCAAGCCGGCTACAACTGACCCTGCTTGTTCGCCACAAACACCGCAGCCACGCTGTTAATGCTTAGTATTATTATTTGTAATTTTTGCATAAAATAATATAATAATAACAATAATGATAATGATAATAATGTTAATAATCGACGAATTACTGTCTCTCGCCAAGTTGTTCAAACGTCGGTTGCTTGGAACGGATACCGTTCGATTCGATAGTTGATGCGAATGACGCTGTTAGAATTCACGCAGGTGACGATCACACTGAAGACACCAAAACCGTTGAGCTGCACAACAGTATCGCAACAGAAAATACAGAAACAGTAAATGTACGGCAAGTTTTTTTTTATGACTACTTTTTTAATACGTACTTTCTGGCCGTAGTTATTCGAGAACGTGGATAAACAGTTATGATTTTTTACCTTCATAATAACATCCTAAAATTGTCCAAAAAATTGAACGAACACCGTAGCAGTTTTTCGAGATTTATATCTTCGCATATTTCTCTGCATATTAGCGACACGGCTGTGCAAGGTCGGTTTGGTTTATATGCATTGACCGCCGAAAGATTATGATGCGCTTGAATAGAATGAAGAACAGTTGACGAACCACAAATCGGGGATTCGGTACCCGAAACTCGATCAATTCACAATGGAGGACAACCACCTCATTCACGCATATCACAGCCATAAAATAACTGCAATCGGGTCACGCGGCTGATGGGTTACATCCAACGACTATGACGAAAGCTATTTTTCTTTTATTCGCTATCGATATCTATTATTTGTAAAACGGTATGCGTTTACTAATGGTAGCTTGGATGAGTGCCACCATTAACTATACAATAGGAAGTTGAGATTGAGAGCTGAGCCGAGTAAAACCAAGCAACGGCGACGGGTACATGAATGTTTCGTCTACAACGTTTTGACCCATGACCTCAAAGATAAACAGGAGTTCTTAGGTTACGTTGTATCAGTGTGTCTAAGATAATGCGTACACATGTCTTATAACTGCTGAATTAACGAAGGGTTTTATCTTAAATCATCGAAGCATTTGAACACAACACAATGAAGTAGCGCTAAGACAAGGAAAACCATTAGAAATAAGCCGTCCTAACTTAACAAGAAAGGGATCTCGAAACAGATATCCCACTAACAACGTCATGCGACCGTCGCAGCATTGGAGCTCCAACAAAACAAGTATCATAAAATATATACCGATAATTTCGCTTAGTTTCTGCTAAAACAAAAAATATATACATATACATATATATTGGTGGCCGCCGTTTCCTATCACATATAGAATGGAAGCTGCGGTAGAGCTTTATGGATTAAGGCGATCATTTTAGAGTGTGTTCGAACAGAATTGAGGAATATCGAATTTTAACAGCAATGATGTAGGTTCGTATATGCCCTTTACAGTGTCCACGCGTTTTATATGAATGCAAAGAAGAGATGTTACCATAATTTCGAACGGAATATTAGCAGCACAGACAATTGGCTGTCTTGTAATGCAGATCAGGATAAGGAAGTGTGTATTGCAACTATTTAAAAGTCGAATAATCTATAATATTTTTGAACGCTAAAGGAATTTCTTATTCGATGGTCAGAGAGTTTTTAGTCGGAGATCGACCAAGGTAAAGTCAAAATGTATACAGGTATATATATACATTCCACAACACATGTCTTAATTTTATGATAAGTGGTTACGTATGCTGTTCTTTTTAGGGACCGATCAAGTTTGAGTTCGGAAAATTGAAACAATACAACGAATTGAATGAACACTAGGATTTATAGGGGATAAATGCCCTTGACTTTAGTAAAGTAAACCATATGTCAACAAACAAAAAACAAAAAACATAAGTTGGGTAATCGAAATTCTAATCTGGTTATCTAAGGCTACCGATATCAACAATTGGATTTTTAATTTGGAATTTATATGAAGAAAGGAATGAATGAGGACGTTTAAAGGGAAACACGCATTTTTAATGTTTACTACGAGGTGGGATTGAATTGCGGTTATCTGCTTAAAAACAGTTTTATTGGCAACTGAACCCACCATTCAACGTGAATTTGATAGGATCGATTCGACCGGACGGTCGTTTTATATCAAACCGATTTTTCCTTCTAAAAAAGATGCTGAGTAGACATCAATATTTTCTCAAACCATATTCTGGCCGCAGTATTTGGGTACGATATATACGTTTCTTAGACATTCCTTTTACAAAATGTTATTTTACATACTCTGTACAGTAAGGTACGAGCATATTTCACTTTGTTCAATGCATAATTAAATGAACATTCAATTTTGAATTTTTTTGAGAGGTTAAATTTAGATATTCGAAATTATCGATTACATCACTGACAGTGTAGTCAGAATAAATGAATACTTGAAATTTTCTGTGCAATCAGGAAGAAGGAATAATGGGGCTTACAGCCTGAATCGTTGAGCTTATGTCGTATCAGGTACAGGTGTGCTAGTTGTCCACTACACGGTGGGGGAGAAGAGGTTGATCTGCGGTTATCTGATTGAGAACGGTTTCATTGACGACTGCACTCATCACTTAACGAAAATTTGAGAGGATCGATTCGAGCGGATAGTCGTTTTATATAAAACCGATTTTTTTTCTCTAAGGAACATGCTGAGTAAACATCAATATTTTGTCAACCCAAATTCTGGCCGTAGTATTTAGGTATGATACATACGTTTCTTAGAAATTCACTTTTGCAAAATGTTATTTTACATACTCTGCGTGAGCATATTTCACTTTGTTCAATGCAGAATTAGATGAATGTTCTATTTTGAATTGTTTTTAAAGGTTAAACCCAGATATCCGAAATTATCAATTACATTACTGACAATGTAGTCAGAATAAATGAATAGTTAAAATTTTCTATGCTAACAGGAAGAAGGAATAATGGGGCTTACAGCCTGAGCTTATGTCGTGCCAGATATTCGTAAGCACTCGATTTAAGAATAGATGTAAACGTTTTAAGGGCATATTGTATTGCCACAAATGAGTTATCGTGGAGAGGATCTATGAAAGTGTACGCCTTTTTTGCTCAATGATTACGTATTCCATAGTCCAGATTTGTTGGAGTTTTAAGTGGCCGTATGTCACCGGGGCAGTTATTAACGGCAACAGTTTGTCACCATTTCGATGATAGGCGCAAGGTTCGCAAACTTCATACAATGTAGTGGAAACGCTGTAGGTTGACGTTCGTATTGGAGTGGGGATATGGACCAAAAACATATGCTTACTCAACTGCACTCATATATAAATATTCAGCATTGGTCCGTCATTCTAGCTATTGTATGATTCCTAATTTTACAACCGTATTTGATCCAATATATGAAACAAAGGTATAATATCTAAGACAAGAGAGATGACAAATTTTTTCATTACAAGAAAAATCATCACAAGCCTGAACTTCGGCTACTGAAAAAAGCGGCTCGAAGGAGCCAAACCAACTTGGTACTTTGCTTCCACGCCATCAAGGCCTGCAATAACCTTCATCTAGACAATTCGATAAATCGAACGAGAATATTCAGCAGAGTAGAATAGCAACGGTGCAAAACCCATCAATTATTAAGAGCGGACTACGAAAATTGGAAAGCTGCCTAGGTACTTTTGAGTCTCTTTCTCTCTATTTTTGGTATTTCCTGGATATCTAGAGTCCTACTATGTCCCACTGAGTGCCAAGTTTGTCAGTAAGTCTACTCAGCACCGTGGTTGTCACCTTACATATACTGTGCATATTTGTGTTGCGCCGATTTTGAAGAAAGGGGCAATACAATTTCTTCTGTCCTGAAAAAATTGAGAATCCAGTAGCGTCGACACGCCACGCCTCTTTTCTGGAGTTCCGCCCATTTGATACGTTTTAATATTCCTGAATAGCAAACGCTCGAATCACTTGGGTGTCCGCGAGACAGGCGATTAAACTTTAATCAATGCCAATGTGATATTGGTGCTATAGTTGTTGGTTAATGGGATCGAACTATCCGATTATTTATTCCCAAGCTAGCTGACCACACTATTGTCTATATTAATTACTGTAGGCCTAGAAAGTGTTAGTAATTTTTGTTAGATTGGATAAATTTGCTTTCAGTTAGGAATATTCATTGCGCGATAGTTGATCAATATATATTGGCTAATATGTTGTTAGGTTGATGTCACCTTGGTCTTCAATAGACTCCAGAGAAAAAACAAGACGTTCATCTCAATTTTTGTAAAAGTATCGACAATTGCATTGATGCTGGCGATATAATTTTCAACAAAATAAATTTTTGAGAGAGCATGTGGCTGCATGAAGGACAAGTGCACAAAGTTTTCGAGTAAAGCGATTTTGTGCTGCAGAATTCATAAAAAAATATATAGATAGTAATTCTCTTATCACCTAGACATTCACTAAAGCATAGTTAGACGTGTTATGTTTTTCATATGTAATTTGATTTATATTTTTTCGAGCTGAATCTCTTTTGGACGCTCTTATCAAATCAACCGTACTTACTTGTAAAGATTAATTGTAAATATTTTTTATACGAATATTCACGATACCGTGTTTGTATCTTAATAGCAGTATTGTCGTATACGAATGTAGAAGTTTTATATAATTAATATAAGAGTTACGCTACACTGAAACATAAATCATGGTAACTTGATGCATAAATTAATGACCAACTATATTTTCTCTCAAGCGTATTTCGTTAATTCTTCTTCTTTTATTTCCATGCACTGTAAAAACATCTTCTTTTTTCGGGCTAACTATCAGCCAACATTTAATTCCCAAGGTAGCACTTTTTGCTTCATTGCTTCGTAAGCCAAATCCCATATAAATGTACAACGGCGGAGATCGAACCCGTGCACCTATTTGTCACCTCTGGTCGTAAGGCGCACACGAATGCACCAAGCCATCGTGCTCGGCATTGTCGTCACTGTAAAAATATCTGTAAGATAGTGACCATCAACTCAAAAGTCCATGGAGAAGCAACGGAAATATTTTTAATAACCGTGCATGATAAACAGTTCTGTATCAAGTACGTATTAACATGGCAACGGTATATAAATGTGTCGTGTATAAATGAGCAAAACACCCTTTACACGTGGAACCCTGAAATGCATGTTAGGAGGCTAAAAAACACAGATGTTGTTATTTGTTACGTCTTGAAATTGGGTGCAGTGTGCATTTCGACTCTTCAAAAATGCGCTTTCCCCTTGAATCTTAGGGTACGTATTTCTTATAAAACAACCAATCGGCTTGAAACTAAATTATGACAAATGTTTCGACATGGTTTAAGGTATAACATACCAAATCTATGAGAAGACGTCTTCGTATACCAGCCTCCAAGTTGATTAAACAATAAGTAGGTTATCTAACAAATCGATTGTTTAATATTGTTTCTCGTAGCCTAATGCTTCACCCTCATTTTTATCTTTCCATGTGGTGCACGACTATAGGAGTTTGGTCGAATTAATATACATAGCCGAAGGCGTAACTCACAATGATAAATAGATCATCTTAGCATTACACCCGCTCTAGTTGTATCTATGTTGCACTTATTATATGCGAAGAATCAAATACTACACAATTTAAACGAATTTTAATTAATTGTTTGCGCTTCCCCTTATTCGATTACCATTCGCGCCAACTGAAAAGTCATTATCTCATCGACGTTTTTTGCTATATTACATTCACTTCTATCATAGTTTTGTTGTATTTCTGGTTTTACTTTTTACAACTAGATATGGAAAAAATCATAAACCTTAATTAAAAAGATGCTGCCCACAAAATTCAAAGCAGCGATATATTGAGTGTATTTACATAGGCTTTATTCGCATGTATGTGCGATTGCCAATCTGGTATAGCATTCGCTCTGCCATGTTGATTGATTATTTAATGTTACTGCTAAGGTAGTTCTAAAAAAATCTACGCCGATATGTTTGTATATTCTTTGGTTTTTTTGTTGGAAAACTAGGTTGCAAAACATGTTCAAGTTTAAAAATGCATTAGCATCAACCACACTTTTCTGGCTGCACCCACATTCCCTTCTCGTGTTTGATTAAAAGTAAAACAAACTGTCCAATGAAATAAGGATGGCTTTCAGCTGACATGATTTGTTCTCTCATGGTCTCGATCTTGCCCTAGCTTAATTAAGTATAGCTAAATTAACCAATAGAAAAACTAGAAAAACCTGTTCTTTGTGTATTGTACAAAGTGCCAAGGTTTCTACCAAGCGTTTCTATGATTTGCATAGTAATGAAATGATTTTGCTCCGTCTTTTCAGTTGGGGTAAAAAAATACAAAGAGAGCGGTTAGCTACTCATTTCAGTATTTGATTACAGAACTCATTCTATCAATTTCCGGTTCTTTGTATGCTACGTCCACTGATTTCGTCTCCGGTTTAGTTTTAGTTTCTTTCGTTCAATGCTTCTCCACTTCTTTTTATTACCTTCACCCGTTTTAATGAACAGCTTCATTATTGTCAACATAAGCAGCTCTAAAATAAAAATACACCACCTGTACTTCTTTTTGTCTGTCCGCTTATATCATGATGATAATAATAACAATATCGTCAGTTGAAAGCATTCCATTAGCTCATCCTGTTGACATGCGTCTATACCTGCCTTCTGCACTTTTTAAGAATAAATAAGCAAAAGTAAAGATATATATTGCGACCGTCCATTATTTTAATTTTTTATACGATTCATTCACCAAACTGGATTATTTGTTTTGGTTATATACTATACAATAATATTTATATCATAAATGAGCATTTCAGTCAATGCCAAGATGCAAGCCAATGCTCTAAGTTGATAGTGAAATTTACATTGTTCTGGATATTCATAACGTTATAATCAATCCAATGACAAAAAGCTATAATACGTAATACATTTGATTCGAGGGTGGCCAGCTTCATCCCGATAGTTTGCTCCCCAGCACTAGTTCCGTTCTGTAGCGACGGAAGCTTGTTCAGTTTTCATTCTATAAAATGCGTACACTATTCATTGCAATTTGTGTCTGATGACATAACTAGACTTTTCTGAGAAATATACCACTGGAAAAAATAGTAAAGAAAAAGGACATGTATAAGTGGTTTACTTTCCATTTTGGGACAATATTAGCTCTAATCGATCTTATCAAACACAAATCTCATGCACATACGACTGTGATTTGATGTACACTAGTACGTGTCTTGATAAAACCAGACAAACGAAACATGACTGCCTATATATATATATATATATATATATATGTGATAAGTTCATTAGTCTTAGTGAACGTGTGCCTAGCCAAATAAACAAGTGCGAGCTGCGCCTTCAATCCAATCACGACAGTGACTACCCAGCTCACCTGATCTTCAGAACCATTCATGCATCTAAGGTTGTTAGCCGTATGAAGCATGTGAACAATTTGAATATCGGAACAATTCCATGCCAATGGTTTGCCGTCTGATCTATCAAGAGCAGCAAGGAAGTAATTCGACCAATATTATGTTTACCTGTTTTGTAATAATTCGATCGAGAGATAAATTGGTAGAACCCAAAATTTCGCACTGGGAGATAAATAACGGAGAGAAAACGGTTGTAGTCCCATTTTTGTGCCCATAAGATAAACAGCAGCGGAAGTGAATTACGGCTGGCAAGAATCTTAGATTGTATTTTTTTACCTTCAGGCGTAGCAACACATGAAAACGCACAACTTCACATACATACAAAAAAGATGTGCCACCAAAATAAATTCATCTTTCGATCAATCTACCAGTATTGCATTATGATTGATTGTTATAACTGATTCTACGTACTCGTAACCGTTCTCAGCATTAATCTGTTAATAATATGCGGTTAGTCACCAACCTAAATGTATTTAATATACATATAGTAGTGCTCAGATAAGCATTTATGTCAAATTAGTGATCGTCTACGTTTAAAGATTGTCCTTTCAGGATGGGTGACCTTTCAATATAAGCTTGTTATAGCAAATTCTAAACAAAAACAAACTAACGGCACTATGACACGTAAGTATTACTATATTATGGTCAAGTAGTAAGAACAGTTTGTCCCAGGTGGTAATACCACAGTAGAAACAAAATAACCTTTACATATGCAAGCATACGCTGTCTGTGAATCAGGAGTTTAAAATTTAGAACTGAGCAAATTCACTGAATAAGTCATTGGACGGCCTATTAAAATGATTGCGGACAGGTTTGTAAGAGCACTTTCTATTGCTTGATCCAACTCTCAGCTGCATAAAGTTCTTTCCACTGGCTTATTCAACTCTGAGTCGCATAAGGTACTTTCCACTGCTTAATCCAACTCTGAGTTGCATAAAAAACTTCCCACTGCTTGAGTTGCATAACTCCATTGTTGCAGAATGTTGGTACGCAATTTCAAACCTGCGGATCAGGGGGAAACGCGGTGTCCCAAATCTAACTATTATTACCTAACTCTTATTATCTAAATTCAATGGAGTCACTCGAGTCACGAGTTTATCTTGCCACTTGAAGAAACAGGCGGAGATGGTTCATTACTTCGAAATAAACCGGATAACCAGCATCATTCAGAGTAAGTAGCCGTACCACTGAAGAGAGCCGATTCATACCGATAACTTCTTGTTGCATAATTCTATTATGAAATGAGTCATAAATATTAGTGATTAATCATCGTTAAACTGGTAACCATATAGGGTGTGGAAGTGCTAAATAATGGGTGACATGTATTTAACCATGCTCCTAAGAAACACTTATGGCAGGCTGGATATGTTGATATTTCTTCGATTTGCGATACATTATTAACTTATTCGTCAATTATCACGTCTGTAAACTTAATTCATAGCTGACGCCTATTTAAGGGAAGAGCATTTTTCATAATGTCATATCCTAATTTTTGTAACGTTAAAGGCCGAGCGGTTATCTTCGTGGCCAATCTTTATAAACTTCTGCACATTCACTGCTGCAGACTTGAATGGTTATATACTCAATAACGTAAAAGAAACCTATCTTCGATAAACGCATATTCCGGAAATAAAGAAAATATTCAATTTCCATATATATAGTGGCATTGAGATTTATCCGTCACGCTTCAGCGATAATATATTTTCCCGTCGTCAATACAGCTGAATCATGAACATCAGGCATTGCCGTTGCATAACAGTAGCAGGCCATACGTTAGCAAAAATGCGGGTGCTTCATGTTGTTATAGCATGTATATGGTACATTGGGGAAGCTGAGCACTATTTCGTTGTTCGCACACTTTAGTTGTTTGAATAACTCAATGTACAAATATATAGGCATAATTTAAATTGTTTGATGGTCGATCACCTATGCAGGTGCGCAGACAGGAACGCGCCCGTGCTGGCTACGAAGGAAATTCAACCTGTCTTTAGATTGAACAAAAGGCTCAGTGACTCGTCGTAATCTACCATTCAGGCGTTAAATCAAACACCGACCGACCATAGAGTAACTGCGAAAGTTGCAAAAGTTAGCCCAATACAGTAGATTGACACCGAATGAAAGGAAACGGTGATCGGTCATCATTGACCGATTGAACAACCATGTCTAACAAAAAATTGACTACCAATTCTTGAGACATAACTGTGAAAATTTTTCATTTGTTTATATTGCCTACTAATTCTATAGGCCATGGTACATTTTAGAAAACTTGTGGTCACTCTTAGCCTGCTCAATATTGTTGTTTAGCATCTATAGTGACTTAGATGTTTATGATCCAGTTGCGTTAGCGCTCGTTCTCTGTGTGTGTTATTTATGAGTGTGTTGCATGCAGTATAAGTGTGTTATTATGAACTTTAGTTCAAGAAATATGTAGCACTTACCAGATTAGGTTGTTTTCGAATGTGCTTATTATCACATAAATATATTACAATCCTTCAGGCGTTTTTAACCCTTTTTAGCCCCTGTGGTTATTGATGCGGTTTACTATTTTACCCAATTTCACATATCGTCAATGTTTCCCTTTTTCGTATTTGTTTCCATCCTAACGGAAATTACTATCATTTTTCTAGTTTTTTCAACCATTTACATTTGCGCTAACAAAAAACTGACGTGCAGTAAAGGAGAGGCCAATTAGTGGCCATTAAAGTCTCGATGTAGTCCGTTAATACGTTAGTTGATGGTGCGGAAGACTGTAGAGCCAAGTTTCGAATCTATAACGAGAAAAACACAATATCACGCTATTGTCTCGCCTCCTATTTTTATCGAGTCAATATAGGGATAGATTGAGTCAAGAAGAGTAATTATTTGTAGGGCATATTACGAGTAATACCAGAGTCGTAATCATTTCTAAAATCTTCATTATAGAGAAATTTATCGAAAACAATATAACACGACATCTTTTTCTTGGGCATGCGCTGCCCGTGCGCGAACCTGGACGGGTGTCACCTTTATTGAACTGCTGTTTGAAAGTTATGTTTCTTCACCTTCCATGTGCCTTAATGGACAAACAAACTGTTATGTCTGTAAGTCGACAGACCCGCATGCAGCTTTTTCAGCTGAATAAAAATATTACGAAACTACGGTTTGACATGCGTTAAGGGGAAATCATATGATATATACCTATTTGAGGATGACACCAATTAGCTACATTTGCGCGCAATTCCACCCGCGTAGTACCATGTAAAGTCGCTTTTAGGCTTTCTAAGCATTTTCTGATCGTCTCGTCGAACCCAATATCCCCATAATCGCCAAAAGCTGAAAATGACCGCTTAATCATCATTGCACGTTTCGCGATTTATAGATTCGACAACAAATATGTGTATTTGCGACGATCACCGAAGCTTTGGTAAACGATTACCACAAAGAAAGCTGAGAAAAAGACGCACGATTTACTAACGCGGTATATAAATAGTTCGCGCATCCAATAGACGTCATGTAAAGATGACTTGAGCGCATGCGTCTCTTAACGTGCTGTGGCTCCTGTTACGTTTGCGCTTCAGCTTTATTTCTATGAAAGGCTAAAAATTTGTAAATAAAGTTTGTACCTGATATTTCACACACCTCTTCTGATTTTAGAAACGTTCACTTTCGTGGTTTTTTTTTAATTTCACGTCAATTTCCTTAATTCTACATCCAAATCTGTCTGATCAAAAAACATTTTTGATAAACAACCATATTTATCTAGTCTAAAGCTCTCTAGCAGATATATTATTTTCAAAATACTGAGTGAAACAAACGTTGACATAGAGATTAATACAAAATAAAATATGAGATACTGTAGGCACGATAATTGCAAATTTAAACCCTCCTAGTTTGTATATCAAAAAGGCGTGTTGGCCCCTAATCGTTATTCTGTTCATAAACGGACCAACAGAGAAATTGCCTTCTAAAAAGGACTCTGTAGAAGGAGATTCTAATCGGCTCGCTTTCAGTTCAATTTCAATTGTGATGACATCAAGGCCATAGATGCCGTTAGATTGTAAGCCGTTGGCTTAATTAAGACGGAAATGCCTAACAAGTGACCAAACAGCCACCACTTGAAATATTATTATGAGTATACAAAAGAGAAGAATGCAAATATATAAAAAGACGCGCGCATCTTAAAATGTTTGAGTAGAACCATTACTCAGCCAACGTAAAGGTTTATCTCTTAAAGGTTAAATCATACAGATAAATTGAGACGTTATAGAGTGCGTAATTGTATTGCGTTACCTGAGGCCTGGAAAGATCATGCACTATGCTGATAACAATACCCCATAGTTATTATCCAAATGATATTAAATCATGCCACACAGCTATTAACACTTCAAACTAATCTATTTTTGCATGATAAGACGCTTGTTTGTAACATGCACTAAATCAAGAAGCGCGTGCAGTCCTTATATGTTTAGTCAGCTCACACCTGAAGTTTTTATAGGTGTTCAATAAATAGCGTTAAAAGTCGTCACAAAGCCATCGATTCAGTAAGATCAGGAAACCAAAAATAGTCATTTGTTTTCGTCACAAATATTGCGATATTTCGGTGCATTATTGCATTATTTGATGCTTTAATTTATTAACAGGCAATCGATGTAGCAATATAATTACGTATTCAACGCACGCTTGTAGACGAGAAAAGATTACCACCATAATTCTTTTACCCTTTTTATTCAAAATCGGCTAAGTATGCACAGCTGCGCATATCAACGCAGTCAAGGGTGCAGACATATTAATATTGAGGAGACTGTTTCATTTTCTTACCTGTTGGCTCCTCAAAGAGGGTTAGGATGATTGTCTACAGAAGTGTCTACAGAATAACACTCGACACGAACTTGAAGAAAAAGAAGAGAAAAGTCATAGAGCTAGCGACAATGGCCGAAGTTTGGTTCGAGAAATATTAATATATTTCTAGCTCTAGAATGGCATATTCCCAGAATGATAGAATAGCTTAAAATCAACTTAGAGTATGGCTTAGGTTGACCTCAATATCTGATGCCTATGCCTTCGGGTGGGTGTATGATCTAGCTTATGACAAGAAGCTTCGTAAAACCTACCGGAAGAAAACAACTGACTTTAAGATCGGATCTGTAATACTAGTATTGGTACTTTTACTCCAACTTTTGTTCAGATGTTATAGACGGTTATTACTCTCCCAGTTATAAATTAAATCCCAGTTATAAAAAAAAAATTCTTGATGAGAGCAGCAATGAAGCTACCTCGTTTTCGTCGAGGAGACAGAACTGCTTCAAACGTATCAGTCGAATCTTCGTTGCTACACATCGCACCATTTCATCTTTACCATTCAGAAGGACTGTAACAACGGTAGAAAGACATCGAGGAAAAGAGAAACTTTGATTGCGAACAATATTTACGTGGCAGCAGCAAGACCGTCGTCAGTGGAGACAAAGCCCGTTTATACGACGAAGGGACGATGTCTTCAGTAGAAACCCTTCACTATACAACGAGGGTGGGTCGGAACTACAGGGGTCTCATTGGCTGCTGTGCGACTAGGGGTACGCCCAAGAATTTTTTCTTCTGTCAGCCACGCATACTTCGCATTTGTATTGAGCTCATGTGGTTGCCATCGCCACCGTCGTTGAGGTATGCCCGAAAGGATCCACCCACCAGAGAAGATACCGCTGAGTCTGTTCTGGCTGTAAAGCATACACACGCACCTACCCGCTTGACACGGCATCTGGATACATACTTACCTTGTCGACGCTGTACGTAGCTGTGAACTAATCTCATATCTTGTATCCCTTTGACGTATAATGTATGGTGTCTCTTGAAATTGACGAGAAGTGTCATGATTTCTACAAGAGAGGTGCATATGTGCTTGCCAGTGAATCCGATTAAAGCCATATTAAACGCTTGACGCGCGACAAGCTTCGAAATTGTAAAAACGAAAACTGTGATTTATTTTTGAGGGCATCCACTACAGCGTGCAGTCGTTTACAGATGCAAGTGGTTGCACATCAGGGAAAAGCAGAAGGTGTAAAATACTACAGTGTTAGCGACAATTGTACAAGCTATAATGTGCACTTTGATATTCTACGGCAGAAAGTAACGGCAATGTTTTTCAAGCAGTCAAGGCGTTATCAAATATTAACGTAGCAAGTAGTTGTAACTTGATATTAACAACGATAGTGCTGTTTAGTAGCAGCAATTGCAGGTAAACTGGAGTCCGGTGTTACCGCACAAAAATATCATGTTATAGAGCGATAATATAATGCATTCAAGAATCTCCGTTTATATGTATAAATGTTTAAATAAATAATGAAAATATAAATGTATAAATGTTTAAATATATAGTGAACATTAAAACATACCTTTGGAAACTGGGTTAAACGAATTTCAAGCCTGTTCGGCAAATGGATATAGATAGCTTCTTTTGGCGTAAATGGCCTATGGTTTTAGACCTAAGACTTGTAATATATAGAAATATCTAATTACTAAAATAGAATAACACAGTTAGTCGGCATATAATTATTGTACCAAGCATTTTTATGTCTGTATATTTGTGGTGCATATCTTATAACCTCTATGCGGTTAAATGATACTTGTTAACTGTTCTCTATAAACAAACAACAGCATCAGAACACAGAAAGTTGTCTTCTTAATTAGGTTTACACAGCGAAATGAGCTACCAAGTACGCCTATAGATTAAGACAATTATTTAAAATTATTAGATCTTCTGCGTTACGTGGAGAAGTAAAAGCTCGTCTCTAATGTAAGCAGCTCGACCATTGGTATTTATAAAATGTTTTTACGATCCATACTCTCACCCAGATAAGCAGCGAACCTTTTAGCTTAAAAGGCTGTGATTACCTTTCATAACAACGAAGAGTGGTCCAAGCACTGCCGATTCGCTCCGCTCATTAAAAAGGGTTGATTTCGAAAAAATAGGTGAGCAAAATTCACCATCTGAAGTATAATTGGTTTTTTACAGTGACACATAACTAATAGCAATAACCATCTGATATTGCGCCAATGAGTATATAGTTAATATTGTATGACTCGCCAGATTGTATACGCCATCGTTTGACGGTGCTGACTTTTTTACGGCTTTCGATGACCCGGTTTGACGTCAGAGTAGCATCGTCTGCATGCAAGATCAGCCGTTTCATTCATCAGATCCTGACATAAACTGACTGTACAAAATCGACGCGGCTATAGTGTGCTTTTATAAGAATGACGATACAGTAGAAAATATATTGAGTAGAAAAGAAGGGAAGATCCTTCCATTGGTGAGTCATAGTTGAAAAGCAACGGGAAATCCCTTTCACTCGTCCACGACTGTAGAGACGGCTACTAATATAAATGCGAAACTCTGCCTGTGCGTACCCGTACGCAGTCAGCACTCAGCTCGGACGACGTCAAAGTAGATGATGACTCACAGCGGCCAGACATGACCTCGTAAACCACTGCTGCACTATCATAATACCGGCAGTTCTGGAATCTCGTATTGATGACTAACATTCCCTCTTCTTGCACTTTCAACTCTCGGCTCGATCGATTGGCTACGCGCGTGAGAGCTGAACAGTGACAGCAGAATAGTTGTCATGTTAATATCCTGGTTATGAAGTGTGCTAACGCGAATATCCGAGGGCATTGAGTCCCAGTTTTAACGACCCGCATAGTTCTGTATGACTCATTCTTAAGAATATGAGATTTATAATACCTCGAAGTTGAAAGAAAGTTATTTATTTATAAAGCTCATTACAATTTAAAAGAGAAACCCTAATGTTCAGCTTGCAGGCCCTAGTGTTGGTTCATCAACAAACCATTCTTCTGCCTCATCAGGACGTTGTTGAATCAAATGAATGATCTACTGAGGTCCAGAAAAGAAATAAACAAAATATGTAGATGACGAGCCTTAATTTTAAGCTTGCATGTTTGGCTACTGAATAACATGTGGGTTCCAATACAGAAATCCTGAAAAATTTAAATGTTCTCTTAACAAGATTCTTAAAGCATGTGGGCGGAGAGAGAAGCAATCTCCCTAGGTTTGTGCCAAGGACAGAAAATGTGCATGAAGAACTTGTAATTTAACACAAATCACCAATAATTATTTCAGCAGCTAAATTCCACAAGTTCCTTGGGTCCCGATAGTTTCATAAAAATGGAAGCAGGGAATGACTCTTACAAAAGTCGCTCTAACACAAATGCTTATAGTTAACAACATTTACATTTTCTTCGTTTCTAATTTCGATAGGTAAAATTTTACGCACATTAACTTAAATATAGAGCGCTATACATATATCTCAAAAGGTCATCTTCCGTTCGCATTTGACTGTCTAAAACATGATTTGGTCCGAACTTATGCATCCATGAAATTCAACCATTGTATCTAATTTGATGGAACAGTATATATGGCAAGAAAACGCAAAACAAGCTAAAAGTTATTCAAAAACCGCTATTTATGACACTTAAGTTTTCATTAAAAATAAGGTGAAAATTCACGTAGTGAGATCAATATCAATTCGAAAATCAAATTGGCACAGCATGAAATATATAGACACATTACAATCATGTGAACGTTATCTACATCGTAAAAGCTTAAATACTCAATGTGCAGTCTGAGTGCATTCAATTAACGTATAATAGCATTGACGCTGACAAGTTTTTTTACCTCGCGCGAAAAGATCTTTTAAGTGCTGAGTGAAAGATTCGTGCGGTTAAAAGCACACGAGTCTTCGGTAGGCAATAAGCTACAATACAGCTTCTAAATTCATTAACGGCAAATGGTATAACGAATTGCGCCGTTTGGCGCGTAGTTTTTTTGACTTTCTTTGACAAAATATTTCTTCATGGCATCTATTTTAGATTTCGAAGCCATGGCGTAGCTGTGCGACAAGCTGTATCTTATAGGCAAACAACAGATCTATCATGAAAACCCCAATTGCCATATCGCTACAGTGACGGGAGAAAATTTGGACGAAAAGGCACTTGAGTCATTTTACCAAACCGACGTCTCCCGAAAAGCTAGACCGATGCATTTCCGTGGGCCCAAAATATTGGTCAAGTCCAATTAGTAAGCATTTTCTGAAACGCTTGATAGTCTACCAGTAAGATTGGACAATAGTTTCCAGTTTTTAAACAGAGAGAGCATTTTAGCATCCTTCAGCTATGTCGGGAAACGTCTTTATAAGCCGTCAAGCTTAGTCATTTATGCTCCAGATGAACTAATGGAATAGTTTAATTACCGCTATAAGTTTTAGTAGTTTGCTAGTAACTTCCATTGCTCAAACCTCCCGGAATGCCTTAGTAGATTCAATCACGTTATACGCCTTTAAAGTTGTTTTCTGAATAAAAAAAATTAAAGCTTATCAATACGCCACTAAACACTAGTTCAGACACGATAACACTCAATATTTGAAAAACGATCATATTCTTTGTGCCAACTGCACCGAAGTCCGACTTAATTCGTCAGATATATATATATATATATATATATATA